>LUCH01001333.1:68253-88332 GCA_013368495.1 Paragonimus heterotremus
AGCATTGGTCGGCTGAACACAAGGGCCTCACTCACACACCCAGTGGTCTTATTCCTTCGGGTTTCCACCAAATACGTGGTGTGTAATTTGAACCGCGGGTGATTCAGTGCAAGCCACATGTAATGATGATTTAAAGCGCAGGCCTCCTTTGGCTTCGGTCACTGTTGCAAGCTAATCCGTTTTGGATGCCACCAACCAACTTGAACTGGCCTAATAGAGATAGGCAAAATGAGATTCAAGGTGATAATCTTTATGCCACGAGCTCGACTCGCATCCACTATACCTTCAGTCTCACTGGCGTCACCTATGCAGAGACGATATAGTTCCCTAGCGTGTGCAAGCAACAAGAAAATGTCTTTGTAATCTTAACTGCATGCTGAGTGGGGCATCGACAAATTTAGAAGGGGACGGTAGCTGGAAACGTTGCGTTAGTTTTCAATAAAGGTTTGTGACTAAGTTAAAGTCCAGAATCATCACTGTATGATTTTTTCGCTAGCAACTTTATTCCAAATGTGACCAAATAAAATTGATCCGTCTGTCTCTTTCTACCTTATGCAAGTGGGCTATTGATAAGTAACCTGTTCACACTCGGCTAATGTGAATGGTCACAGTCCATCTCAGATTGTCGGTTGGCAGTGGTGAGAGCTACACTAGCGCGATATGGAGAACACCGCTCTGTTTCAAGGCCCACACACTTGAATCGGTGATGCACAGCCGCTTTCGTCTTTGTATGAACTCACCATATAGAGCCAAATTGCAAGCGGTTCCCAGGCGAAGGCTATAAAATTGGTGATCACGTTAGTATGAGCCTCAGTTCTTACCGCAAATGTTAGTGGTCTGATGATTTCAGTCAATGGCAAAATTGTTTGCGACAGGGTGTCGATGTGAAAATGATAACCAGGAAATGTCGTGTAATTACTGTTTTGAACTCTCACAGATGGGCGATGTTTAAAAACCGAGCACAGTCATGAAAAAATATTGATCCTCTTTTTCGGATCACTGCAAACTGCTGCTGACGGTGTAAATAGCAATCAGGAAGTCTGCTCAGTTTTGTGTTCGAAAACCGTCAAATTCGTTACTAAACCTAATTGTTCAGATTGGTTGCCAATTTATATTTTATTTAGAGATACACAGTCGCAAAATTGAATTTCGGCCTGGCTGGATATACATCCATTGCTTTGAGTCCCAGTTTTCACATTGGTAATCGGTGATACATGTGAATTGATTCCGTTTTGTCCTCGAATTAAAGACAGAGCATTGCAGTCTTCCTATAAACTTTATTGGAGTTAAGGTGTGCAGTATCAATGACAGTGAGGAGTCCGAACAAAGATTAGCTCAGCAAATTTCGAATAGTTGCCTCACCATTTCCTTGTAAGGCTCATGATATTCGTCATCGTTGTGTTTCTTGCAAGTGAACTACTATAGGGATGCACAATATGGCTAGTACTCAGTTTCTCCGGTCAATGCAGTTGGCACTTTTCTAACTATCCAGATGATGTGTAAACGTAGAGGAAAATTTTGAGTTGAATACCAATCGGCGCGCAACCTTCCAAAGAAGCGCAACATTCTTATTTTACTATCGTCAGAGCTCGCCTTGATGTGTACTACTGATGAGTTCCAACAAGAGGGAAACTCCGGTCTAGTAGTTTTTCCAAATTATACTGACCGAAGAATGTAGTTGAACACGAAAGCTGTGATGATATTTAAGGAATTTTAGACCTGAAATTAGCCTAATCTTCGGCTACTTCTCAATAATAGACGATAATGCTTGTAGGCTGATTCATTAATGTCGACAGGCTTGGTTTACCCGAGAGTGCAGTTGGTTAACAGACTTGTGAATTCGGGTGGTCAAGATAGGTTGAAATACAATTGGAGTAGATTTAAACGAGCTTATTACCATCCGTATATAAGCCTGTCGGATGCCGTTTGGGGATTATTTAATCCAATGATGAGCTTTCTGATAAACGTGACGGTCGGGCAAAAATTGGCGCTGAACGTGATAACCATTACGAAGCGTCGTATAGATGTAAATAAACGGAACTTATCAGGCGATCACTTGTATCCGATCCATTAACAGCACAAAGACAATAACCATCAATCAACTAGTCTTATATCAAAAGTGGAAGATCAAACTGAGAACAGTTTCCAGGTAGTGTTCAAGGATTGATCTTGCCCAATAGATCTACATGATTAGTGACATCATCGTGTCTATTTCACCCTTTTCGATGAGACAGTTGTAACACTGGACTACTACTCCGGAGTATTTACGTCCTCGTGCTGGATTTAGAAGACCACCTATGATAGACAGTCAAATACCTATCAGATAGCTGAACATCAGGCTTACAAAAACGCACCACCGGGAAGAAGCCGGTTGTGTAGCTCGCGTCCGAACTTCATTTGTGCGTGTTTCTAACCAGCACGCAAGTGGACCTACTCATAAAAACTGCAGATCGACGTAGCCACCTGCTTAACGATCGTTCTGTGGCTACTTTGCCATGACTCTTATAAGAAGCGCAGAAGATAAGTAGGCCTGTGATTTTTCTAACCATTGTCACTAAGTGGCAAAGATGAATCCACAGTTGACTGATCTCAATCGCGTTAGCATTACTGAGTGACGGTTGCGGTCTGGCTAGTTTGCCAGTTGGCGTGAATTTAGTCCTGTAAGCTGGTGTACAATATAATCTGATAACAGCAAGACGGGACGCTGCATTGCATAGATGATGATCCGGTTCGCAAGGGCACAGAAGGGCAGTCATAAGAAGACAGACAAAAAATAGTTTGTCTGTTCATCAGACGAGAACGGAGCCATGCACCATCGGGTATGTGCTGAAACTATTCACTATTTAGCTACTCGATAAACGGACTAGGGTTTTTGGGAATAGATTTGTCGGTATTGAGCCGAAAGAAAAGAAGACATCAACTCAAACTGTATAATTTGGATGCTTTGGGCCGTAACAGTTTCCAATAAACAGCAGCGAGAGAAAGTGAAACTAGCTGAGAATGAAATAAAAATCTACTACGCTGTGAGTTGTATTATTAAACGACAGCTTAGCGCGTGTGTTGTGTTGTGTTAACCTCTTATTAGAGGGAACACACTCGAGTGATTTGTTTTACTTGAATCAACCATTAATTTGGAATGATGGATTGTTTTAAAGAGTATCGGAAGGAGTTCGTAACTACAGTGTGTGCAACTTGTTTGTTGTTCCTGCTGACTGAAACAGACCAAAATGTTTACAATAAGTCTATGATGCTATTCTCAGCAATGAGACATAGGTAAAATAGACAGATTACCTCAGTACATTCTACGCTGATGACAAGGTTCTTGGTAGTGTCACGAAGTCACAATACATTGTTAACAGGGAAAGATGACACGATTGGTTGGTTGATAGCCTGGTACGGCTAGTTGAAACGGAAGGAGTACCCGCCCACTCAAGTTTGAGGTTGATTCAAAGCCTGATCTAGTGCGGACTCGAGGCTTACGTCTAGGGTAGCGCAAAGTGGTGTGGGTGGACTGTAGAAAGAAGAGTTGTATGTTTTTTGGGGTTGTCGGTTCCACTGAGTGTGATGTCCAATGAACGCTTTACTGGCTAAAATGGCGATGACAGCCATTGAACACGGAGTGAAAGAGTGATTTCTCGTCGAAAAATCAGACGAAATGTAATTAATCCGCTGCTTTTATTTTTCACGGTGACAAGTCGACAGTTTAAAAATCACAGACCACTTATTAGATTGGCCTGTAGGGCATGACAACATAACGAAAATGCGCAACAACCCATTGCTCTTTAATGGGCTGCTCTTGCCTCACGTCAGATAGACAACCTAAGGAGCAAATAACTTCATAACCTCAGCAGAACATCGTAAACTGACACGTTTGAGGCGTCACACCATTGCGTAATGTGCCATAGCCAGAGTGACTGGCACCAGAACGAGTCAGAATGGACAATAAATCGAACTGTTCGGAAAACAGAAAGTTCGCCGATGCGGCCGAATCTTGTCATATGCGTTGCGGAGGCTTTCAAACAAAGAAGCAGCTTTTAAACGTTTGTGAGGCACTTAACAATGTTGTTGAGTGCCTATACCGCACACGTTCACATATCTCTGTTTTTATCCGAAATAGGTAGTCTTCAAGTGCTGGGTTGCATTCTATTTGTCTGAACACCTGAAACTTATCTTCCGGATTATAAGACGCATGAATACGGCAACAAAAATGTACTCCGTCGAAGGTATGTCAACAATAAAAATCGGAAGTTGTTTCCACTCCATTTTTGAAGTTCGCTATACAGTAATGGTCAGACCTATAAATGGTGTTTTATTTAAACAGACCGCGCCCTTTTGCGGTCAGGTCACAGTACTATCTCTCATAACAATTCCACAGAGAAGACCAATACCGTTCAAGAGGAGCTTTTACGAGGTACTAGTCGCTATCTTTCAAAAGAACGTAACTTTGAGAACCATGTATGGAACACGTTCGACAAACTTGCTTCGGTTCATTACCTTCAAGTAGAAGCAGCGTGGTGTATTTTTTGGGTCAGATTGCTAACACACTTATCATAGAGCAGATCACGATATACTTGGAACGTTGGTGAACACACTTCACACCTCGTTCTGTACGGTATTTGTCTGTACTTGACTATAGTTCAATTGATCTAAAAAAAATGAACGTGATTCAACACAGTCTGGCTTCTTGATCTAAGCGTGTAGCACACTGGTCCCGAAATATTTGGGATGAGGCTATGCGAGGGCGTTTGCTTGCAGGTCGGAGTTAGTGAAATACGCCTCACACGCTAAAACGTGTGAGTGATGTCGTTCGATCGTAACTACTTGTAAACGTTGATAAGACTTTCACAACTGGCTCACCCAGAGTGTGCACCATGGATCAGCGAAAAAGTAGTTTCTTTCTCCTGTTGACAAGGTGAAAATGAATCATATGAAAGAAAGCAGCGAATCCTCTCGATATGTTGCACAAGCAACTAGTGTTAGTCCTCATTAAGTTTGGTCGGGTCCGGTTAATCGTGGAATTCGAGGCACGAATACTGGCTGGGTAGTTCTTGTATAAACCCGAACATTCTAGCAATATCCTAGCCTACGTATAAACATGATGTTGCGAGGCGCCACCCACTCGATGGTGTTCTGTTGACCAGTTAAGTTTTGTGTTCGATTTCAGTTCTGTATCACTTATAAACAAAAATAATGTTTACCCCAATTTTCCTCATTGAGTGATGGTCGTGTAGTCATCATTTGACATGATTCCTTTTCACAAGTCTGTACAATAATGAAGCACTCAAAACAATCTAGATAGAAAGCAATATTAACCGTGAGCTCACGTCTAGCTTAGTGGTTTTTACAATATGACGTAGTCACATTCAGTTCCACAGGATTAGATTGCCATCCACTCCTGAAAATAAACCTCTCTACTGCCTCTAAAGCTCTTTTGTCCGGAGCAGTACAGTACAGACATATGCGTTCACAGTTTGATGGTCTTGTATTGCATTCCGATGTTTCCGAAGTTACTCTCTCTCTTTATACTTCGATTTATGTCTAACAAACACCTAATACACCTTTCAGTTTACAGTTTTGGATATCATGCAGAAATATCATCTCTTACGTTGGGAACTACAGTTTTTTTTACGAGGACTGAACAGGTTACTAATATGGATTGATATCTACATCCTGTGCCTAAATTGCGAGGAAATCCAATTTCGGTAGAGTATTTAAACTCACGTAGGGTCCAGACTGATCCGTGTATCTCTAACAAGTTCAACCAAATGGCTGATTCTGAAAGAAACGTTGGTTCCATAAAACTATTATGTAATCCCATCCTGTTTGAGGACAGCACACCGATTGACCTGAGTCACAGTTAGGCTCACATTGGAACTCAATGATAGAGTACACAAATATGTTTGTGCCTGTAGGACTACTGATACAATTTTACCTGTGAGCGATACTCAGACGGTCTGATCCCCTCAAATGAAAAATTTGTAGATATACACTGTCCACCGTAGACTTCTACTTCTGACTGATGCCCCCAGCTGCATTTGACGAGGGGATCAGTATTCCACTTTCCTTACTCCGTACTTACGATAACCTAATCATCAGTGTAAGAAATTAGGTGAACCGTCAAATCTGCTCGCTAAAATTTTTGCATGGCAAGAAGCAAAAAAATGTGGCCAAAGAAGTCGACAATTGAATAACCATTTGGCTTTGTCACAATTCCATTGTTACTTTGACAAATAGAGCTGTTCTACGATGTTTACTGCTTCTTGTGTAGTTGTCAGACGTTTGACGATATTATTCGGGATACCCTCATTTAATCCGAAACGGCTTCATCTCAGACTGAAATCTTAAGATAGAAAAAAGCCAGACAGATATCCTGACAGTCAACCTTTCCTTGATGGGTAGAACCTTGAATTGAAATCGGTCACCGGTTCCTTTTCAAAATTCGTCGAAATGGTATCGAACTCCCTCGGCTTGGTACCGTCCACCAGTCTGAATGTGCATGGTCTACTTCAGGTTGCGAGTTGAATTGACTACAAGCACAGTGAACAGAAATAGGAAATGTGGTTTGTAGAATCGTTGGCGTCATAGCTAGGGTCGTTTAAGGTAGAGCCTGTTTATCTAGACCAATCATGAACACAAGCGTACGGAAGTCAACTAATTTACTTTGGACAGACTGTAGATGGTGGTAGGAATCTGTGTCCAACATTCAGGAGTTTATTTTATTAAGCATCTTTCCGGTTAATTTGGAAGACCTAACAGTCTGCTGGCCATCTTCCCAGTCAGTGTCGCCGATCACCTGGAGTCCGTGGCCGTCCACATCGGTGGTCGTTTGACCCACATTCAGCCAGACACAGCCTCCAACATCGCAAGCATCTTAGAGAGGCTCTGGTTATCCCGGGACAACCTTCCTGTCCATCCAACAGCCCAGACGGTTACCAGTGCCTGCGGTGGCTCGGTGCGACCAACTGGACGATTACACTGTTTGGTGTCATTCCGCGGCAGCACCAACGATGGACGTACTAAGTCCATAACTTTGGTTCGGATCTTCTCCAGCATGACGAGTTTGAACTTCTAGGCCCCTTGGTAACCAAGTTCGGCCCATGAGCCACCAGGTATTGCCTCCTGCACCTCCCCGAAGCCGTTTGGCCACATCATTCAGCAGTTCGCCTCCGTATTCCAGAGCGGTCTTGGTCTTTGTTCATGCATCTAAACTGGGCTGCAACCGCGCCCTGGCTGCTAACCTGTATTTCGTCTAAAGCGGCTGGTTCTCTACGCACCCTTGTCCTTCGTAAACCTAGAGCTCAGAGGTCTAGAACAACCTAAAGTCTTGGTGCCGGTCTTTTAGTCCCCGTGGGCCACCTCTATTTCGGAGGTGAAGAGGTCCAACTGGTCCATCCGAACCTACATTGACTTTCCAACGGGCTTCACTGCTGTATTGGAACTAAACGGTTATCCGCTCTCAGTGCCTGAAGACATATTCATCATGCTCGACGAGGGTCTCTTGGTTTGCCAAACTGGACTTGGCTGAGGCATATTTTCAAATGCAACTAGCACCGGTATCTTGTGAACTACTCACAAACAACACACACCGAAGACATATTCAGTACACCAGACCTCTGTCTGATATCACACCTGAACCGGCTATTTTCTGCCAAATGATCAACGCCCTGGTTACTAGCCTATCTGGTAAGGTCACTTGCTTCGCTGACACTATTACAATGGATCGGACAACCGATGAACTTGGGGGCCGAATCCCCATGGTTCTGCAGTGCACCTAGGAGTAAGGCCTTCGGCTGCAGATTCATTTTAATAAATGTCTGCGCCTAAAGGTTTCTTCACTCCTCGGTTCTTCCTTAGCTTCATCAGCTACTACAGTGTCTTCCTTTCAAAGCTGCAGAGTGTTCGGGTCTCGCTTAGTCATTTATTACAGAAGGAGGTTCTGTGGTTTTTGCCTCTCGATTGTGGTAGCTCTTTTGTCAGGATGAAGTCGTTATTCAGCCCCGAACCATTGCCGACGCATTACGATCCAACACTCACCACTGTAATCATCGTCGATACCTTAAATTACGGTATTGCAGTTGTTGTTTCGTAAGTCCTTCCAAATGGTCCCGAGAGGGCCATTGCTTACACCTCACCTGCGCTCACCTCGGTGGCTCTGGCTACACAATCCGCGGTGACGAAATTTTCCAAACTTCTATACGGTCGACACTCTTCGCTACTAATCGCCCATAGGCCGCTACCGCCCACCTTTCGATCAGTCGACTGTAGTGGTAGACTACAATCCTGTCGGGCTAGGATCTCGCCTTCCCCTACCGCTGCACGGACGATTCCGATCAAGTTGATGTTCCATCCCGTCTAATCAGCAACCACAGTGTAGCAGAGGAAAGTCGTCATTGCTGCTGTGACCACCGAAGACGGAATGCGGAATCCAAATAACGCGCCACCACATTGGATCCGATTCTCAAACAGGTAATCGTCTCCGTCCAGAAGAAGTGGTTCACGGTGCCTCTCTTGAATGGCCTCGGTCAGCTTTGCTGTCAACGTGATGTTTTGATAGTGGCTGGCTCTTAAGTGACGCTCGTTGACTGCGTCGTCATTCCAGTCCCTCTAACCCTGGCTGACCTGGGACAGTATCATTTTGTTTATTTCGGCACCACCAAGAGGAAAGCAGGTGCTCATGGGTAGTAAATATATTGGTCATACATGAGCAGCCAAACCTGGATTTTGGTAAGACAACGTCTGAAGTATCAGCGGGCTGCCAAACTACAAGCTAGGCAGGATGTCATACCTTGGCAGCCAATTAAGGGTTCACGGTCGCGCCCCCATTTGGATCTCGATAGTGAGATCGATGGGGTATCCACCATCTTCTTGACCAGTGCGTATTCAAAGTGGTCGGAAAGTCACCTTTTTTCCGTCGACATCCGCCTCTTCGAGCACTGCTCTGTGTCGCATTTTTGACCAATATGGATTTTTCAACATCCACGTGTCGGACAACGGGACCCAATTCACGCCAGCATACTCTTAAGACTTAATCGACCGCCTCCTCGACCAGCAATTTCCGTCTCAATCGTATCACCCACAGTCCAGCGGTGGAGCTGAACGCTTCGTATACACTTTTAAGTGCGCACTGCCCACATCTTACTGGCGAAAAGCCACAAATGCGATTCCACAGGGTTTTATGTTCGTCCACTACACATCGCCCGACCGTGCATCTCGCGATAGTCAAACACCGGTCGAAGCTCTCATGTTCCGAAGACTTTGCACAATCTCTTACGCCCTCATCCCCATAACAACCCAGCCAATCAAATTACGACAACGATTTCCTTACTGGAACAGTCGTTTGTGTTTGTGATTAATGATCTGATCATAACAAGTGGACAAGCACAAGAGTAAAGCTCGATATGGGAAAATGCTCTACGACATACCTGTCGTGACAACGTATAGAAACATCCTTTCTACCAGTTGCGCTTAGGGTGCCCGAACGTAGCATCGACAAACAGCAAGTATCTACTTTTAATGGATTTCTTTTCGGACACACTAATTCGGATGCAGACTATCCCCTAGTTCATTTATCCGATGCCCAGATCACAACCACCTCCCGCTTAGAAGTCGGACCAACTTCATCAGACGCAAGCTTCGTGTTACACAGCTGAACCTTTGGAATATAGACCTAAACAAATATATTGGGGAAGCATGTTTTCTTCTTAAGTGGCTTATTTTTCGAGATTTATTCCAAAAGTATGTCGTGGTTTTGGATTTTATCTTTTAGTGCCATAAGCTGCGAAGACTCAGTGCTGACGCATTTTTCTTATTTGCCTTTTCATTAGTCTATTCCACTTTTACTGTATCAACTATAGTGGTACTTTTCAAGGTCACTCAAAATCTATAGTTAAGTGCCATCGAAACTAGTAAGCACGCAAGGATTGAAGTTGAATTGTGTAACAGTGTGTACTGCTACTTTGTTAGCGTCATTCTCGTTTCCGTTTGTGTAAGTCGTATGCATGACCTACTGGGCCTGTGACTCACGTTTGTTCCCGTCGTCAACTCCTACAAGACCATCGCCGGAGCCCTTGTTTCGGAAGAACGCTGTCTGTCGATGTCTTGACGTTGCTCGGGATTGGTCAACGACCGTAAGAGATAAGCAAGTGAAAACGGCCAACTGGTATGTTATAACAAGTACGCAGACGCTGGTCTACTTAGTTTGGAGGCAAATACATACTCGACCGTAGGTCAAGGTCTTCTGAGCTCTGTTGATGTTTTGGATGTTGTTAATTTCCGTACGTGGTTGCGATTCGTATATTGTGTGTTTGTGCACTAACCGCTTCTAGTTTTCGTTAATCATAAGGGTCTCGAAAATCTCCGATTAGTAGCTGCACCAAAACCCAACTGTTTACTGGAGTGTGTTGTGTTACGAACCGAATAAGCATGTAGAGATCTTCTCCAAAATTACTACCTCATTGAAACCTGTTTGCTAAGCATAGTTCGACTAAATCAGATTTAGACCACGGTTCTTTGTAACAAAATCCACAGATTACAGCTCATTTGGTCAAGTCGAGAGCAAATTTTGGTGGCATCCATTCAACAAAATTCAAATTTCAGACAATCAAAAGTTTGCATAGTGAATGCAACAGTCCTCCCTAGGAGGAAACGAGTGAATACAGCAGTCTACTATCGACGTGGATATACAGCCTATTGGATTTCTTTCAAAACCCCATCACCATGACAACGAAACCCACTTACGCACACATAATAACCTGTGATGCGATCACCACTTCCATGTAACTAAGCTGGTAACCTAGAAGTGTAGCCAGTCAGTCAAAGAATTTTGTATGTAGCTCATTTCAGTTCATTCCAACAAATACTTATTGCTTATAGTCAATTTAGAGTGATTATTTTGCCCGAACCAGCCGCATGAATGTACACATTCAAGTGTGCACGGACGCACCTGCAACGTTATTGCCTTTGTCGAAATTTAACTAGTGTGTCAGCGGAATGAGCAGTCACCATATTAAACACACACACACCTCAATGTGAATGAATACGCCGGATTGAAGTTAATCGAATTGATAGCCAACAATGTCTCGTGGCTAAAGAAGACAAGTTCCGCGTTTCTTTGTGTTCATTCCTTCACCCCCATCCCAGTTGATACAATTGTCTCCCCCTGACAAAACTTAAACCTGTTTCTTGAATGTGTTGCTGCCCTACCGAGAAAGAACAGCAGACGTTCACTTTCTAACCGAACGTGGTCACGTGCCTATGATCAAACCGAACAGGTTCGCAGCGGTATAAAGTTAAGATGGCCTATAATATATCAGTACTAGGTTTAGTATAAATGAAGTCAAACAGCTTGGAAGTCGTGTTTAACCTGTTATTGGTAAGTGGATTGAGAGCGACGCAACGTTACGAGCAGGTTGTAAAACGCTACGTTTCAACCACCTCGGGTGGCCTTCCATAGGAGTGTTGTTGACAACATTCCTGAAGAAGACCACCAGAGATGATTGAAACGTAGAGTTTTGCAAATTGTACGTATCGTTGTATTATTTTTAATCCATTTATCAGTAAGACGACTTATCCACGACCCAATGAATGACACATTACAAGTAAATTCACATAGTAGTAGGAAGTTTGATATGCGAATCGCACACAAACGATCACCTGTGTGTATAAAATGTACGTCAAAAGTAACCGTCTTCCCATCAGTTAAAGAGTGTTTTTGCCCCAACGGATACGTTCATTCCACACCTCTTCACAGGTCTGTAAGTATATTCTCACATGGTACCATCATGATCACCGTCCCGTAATTATACCGTGGAATAGATTTAGCGTTTTCAAACGCCATCATTCTGGAACAGTGTAATCTATCTCAGATACCCAGCTTGGATCGGCCTTGGCCATGTATGCAAGACGCACTGTCGTAGCTGAGTATATTCCTGTATGGACCCATTAACGTAGGATAGTTTGATTGATGTTCGAACCAAAAACCTCTGTTTTGAGGTCAGCCTTTGTGACCATAGCCAATCTAAGCTGGTAATTTGTCGTCGAGATATGTCTTTCCAAATCAGTCGGATGTAAAACAAGTTACACGTTAATCATACTAGATGCTCTGCCAACAGCGGTGCTCATAAGACCATTGGCACAACGAACAGGAGGTTCGGTTCATAAAGCGAAAGGTTGCCCATTCGAACCTCGTTCAGAATGACATACGGGGTTGAACATGTATGAAGCCGCCGGTCGATTTTCTGTGTGAAGATTGACACCATAAAATAGAATAGTCACCTTTGCACGTCGTTAGGATCGTAGACAGTGTAACGTAGCAACTCGAGCTGGACAGTGTCCGTCCACACTAGCAGGGTCTAAAACAATCACTTTTCGGTAATGCCAGTCGTCCTGTCACAAGCAATATCCATGTGACAGATTGCCGAATGGGGAATAACCAGGGGTCTCCTTGCTACTCTTATTCGTATATCAGTACACTAAATCTTTTCCAGTACGCAAATAAGTTTGCTGCTTTGCGGTTGCTATGTTCACGCCCAAGGGATAAGTGACTTGTGAACATCTCACTCTTGAGGAATTGTTGAAGCCCTGATTTTTAGACAGTACTGCTTCCGTTCCTTGGTCAAGTCACAAAGAGAGAATCGGAGCGCGTTATACCATAGCTGTGAATCAAAACTGGTCAATCTACTCGCGTTTGCAGTCGGACGAGATCGATATATTTCAATTAACTAAAAGATCGGTTGAATGAACAAACCGTATGCCACGTGTTTCAACAGACAAATTCATCGAAAGTCAAGTATTTTGATGATATAAACGGCGGACAATGTTGAACCGAATAAACTCACTCTTGGACAGACCTGATGTGTTCACCTTCCGGTGGTATGGAGCTGATAGAAGATTCGTTTCATGTCACAGCGGGATATCTCAGTTGCACACACGTCAGTGAGCACGGCTAAGTGACCTGGTGTTAGAACTGCTGTGAGGCTGGCGACGGTATCTGGGGTCTAACAACGTCGCAACAAATAATCCAACCGTTCCAGTTTGTGACCCAAGGTAGCACGAGTGTGCGCACTGAGTTCATGTCAGTGGAGTCGACTGTAACGAGATGAGTTAGAGCAAACGAAATAGCCCCCATGCTGTGTGAGGCCAGAAAGAAGTGACGAACGAGTGGCCAGTGCTGAAATCAAATGGCCACACACAAAAATCCTCAACCGATTGCGATGAGGCATGACGTGCAGTGTGGTTGATCAGCCTACGCGAAAGAAAGCAAAGGAAGTTGATTACCAGTATTTCGGAGCAGTAACCATACGTTCGTATCGAATCAAATAGTCACGGTAAATAAGTTTTGAGGAGAATAGCTATCGATCCAACAGACATTGAAACTTAATCGCTAACACTTATGCAATATAAGCTGAACATCACTCACAATTGAACGTAAGTGTCACATTCCCAGAGACCTTCCAGTCAGCCTCATTCCAAAAGGAGCAGTAGGATCGACTTTCGCACTTACTAAGACTAGTGAGTTATATTCAACTTATATCAACCAAATTCTCTAGTACCTACCAGTGATTAAAATATCGCTCATTGAGGTCAATAATTTCCGTTAGATCAAATTGCACAGAAGTCCTACTTTTGGAGTCATCAATTGACTGACCAGTGACCTAGTTTCTCCGCCATAATCCTGATCGATATCACGATCTAACTCTATTAATTCCTTATATAATTTTACCGGCCTGAAGATGAATTACCGAAAACATAGGTTCTTCTCTATGTCTTCATTCTCATCGACTGGAGTTAACAGGACAGTCACTGTGTCTCTTCCTAAGGCAATCTGGTAATCTGAGCATTACTCACGACCGAATGTGACTGGACATCTGCATATGATAATGCGGTAGTGTCTAATGCGAAGTCAGTGGGGCAGTGGTCAACACGGTTGTCTCATGAAAAGCTTGGCCGGAGTTCTAATCCTGGCAGTGGCAAGGATATGCACTACTGACGAGCTGTAATGAGAGCGAAAATCGAGGCTAGTGCTTCTATCTTTCGGAAGGGGACGACGGGAAATTCCATGGAAATACGACAACTGTGATCAGTCGTGAGTGAGGTTCGATTTGAAGTTACGTAATAACCTCAGTTTGGTGTGGTGTCTTCATATTTACAGTTTTCACCAAAGTTAGAAAGATCACATTTAATACCTTGCATGTGAAGTTCTGTTCAACTCTGTGCGCTCTAATCCTCGATTGCGAATATACACTCCCTAATGATTAATGTGCTTTTTTGTTTCAATTTAAACATCACCTACAACTGATCGCAGCTGTCGCATTCCCGTAGACTTTCCAGTCGGCACTTCTCGAAAAGAAGCACTAGACTCGAGTTTCGCTCTTGGTACAGCTCGTCAGCAGTGCATATCATCACTACTGCCGGGACTAGAACCATGGCCACGCTGTTCATGAGGCAACCGTGTTTACCACTGCGCCATCGACCTCACGTTGTAAGTTGTGAGCCCCCCTCTAGGTGTATGAAGTAATTTGCCAAATGAAAATGGTATTTTTAGTTTTAGGTTTATTGAGTTCAACAATCTTCCTCATTATTAAGCTTGTAAATCGTCTGCTGGTGAAATCCGATCTGACTCCGATCACACTTTCTGCAAAGTTGTACAATTCTATCCGTGATTCCTACTAGCTTCAATAAAAAAAATCCATGTACTCCTTTGGATCCTATATCGCTTTTTTGTACTTTTGATTGCCTTCTGTAAACACAATCACACACAGTTTGAATATTCTCCTCCTGAGGAAACTGCTACATTTGATTTGTGAATCATATGGATGCATTGTAGAGGATAATCGGATAGAACCGCTCTTGATCTTAATACTGAACGGCTTTGTTTGTAGACCATATCCACATGTACCGGTTGATCTGAAATATATGCGTAAAGAACTCGAAATGGTCTTTGACTAGCCACATTGGTGACGGAATCATCAACTGACGTACTTGACTCTAGTCAGTGTCATGTAGGCTATTCATCATTCCGAATAATGTAATTATATCGAACGGAGGTGGATGACGGTTTAGTACTACTTATGGTTCTAGGTAAATGCAAGTTGACGTGTATACCTTTCTGAGGTTGATATGATTACATAACAGTTACCTATTGCTATTCAATCTTGTCGCGTTAGTGAGTCGGGCGGTGAGTTGACCGTATTGGCTTGTTTAAAGCAAGTTTGAACGTCTCTTCTTACACAGTTGTGCTGAAACTGACAATACGACATAATGTTGAATTATTGTACGGCTTTACACATGTCCACCGAAGTGTAAGAACAGCTGTTGGATACCTGAATCATTTAGGTACCAATCTATGGCTGAAAACGTCATCAGCTGTCGGACGATTGGTCACAGAATTTGAGCAAGTTTAAGGTCGGACAAATGACCGTCTATCTGTTCAGAAGTACAGTAATGATGCACCTGTGCAACTTAATCGAGATTATTGTTGTCAGTCACTGTGAAAGTTTGCTTGTCCGTTGTTTGGTGCTTCTTGTAGACATCCATTGAATGGAATTATGCCACCCTTTCAGTAACGATTCTTGGTGCAAGCACAACTCCAGAAAACGTGTTGGATGGGATTAGTTGAAGCAATAGCCAAACCAGAAACCATCGTGATGGCGAATTAGCTATATGGAACATTGCATCCTGATAACAGTAACCGGTGTAAAATGATGTCTTGAGTAGGACCGTGTTAATCCGGCAGTTGGCAACAACAAACACCAATAACTGTAACCACTCTGGCACAAGCTGTTTTCCGGGGACTGTTGCTTAAGGGAATGATAACTTGATTCACTAATCATGAAGGTTATCGACACGAATCTCTGTTACCTGATTGGTCTGAGCAAGGATGTAAGCTGCCCTAAGGGAATGAAAGCGTTACTGACCACTCACCTCACATAGTACACAACGCACCGCAATGATTTTCATGTGCACGTCTAACAAAAGACCGCATATTACAGAAACTGAAGGTCGAAACTGCAGTGTTATGAAACCAAAGTCTGTAAGGGCGTTTGCGATAAGTTATGGAAAATCACAACTCCAGTATGGCTTTCCGTTAGATGGACAAACTGGGGTGTGCCTTTACAAGTAGTGTAAAGGTATGAATCCGTTAAATTAAATTGGTTTGGCCGCGATTTCAATCGCTTTACTACCAGACGAATCCAGTGTTTCCAGTGGATCACTGGAACTTTTTACTGTCATCCGAAGATCCCACATTAGGTTCGACTGTTAGGCTTGATTTGACTTGTTGGAACAACCACTGACGGGACTCATCTACAATAGAGTTAGAGTGTTCAAACGGATACTCGGATTTAAGCTGCCCATGTCACCAAGCTAGTGATTGTCTAAGTTGCTACTTGACCGATCGCCTTACAACCTCAGTTTGTTTTTAATTCCTTCGATATGCTAAACATAGCAACCACTGCTATGACTGCCGCTGGCCTCTTGTACTGATTGCGCGTCCACTACGTTCAGTAAGAACAATGGATAGCGCATCAGGTCTGGCAGATTAGGACAAACGGGCCAATGCACACATCAACTATGCGACCGGAATAGGCGACCACACACAACACTCAAGCAGCTGTGCTCAAGTGCTATCTGATTAACCGTGATCTTAACCATTGCGGATTAGAAGGGGAACGCGCGAATCGAAGGGCTAAAAAACGTGTTTCACTTTCAGATCTACACTAACTGATTTGTGTTCACCGATTGCATGCGGTCTGATGGAACACCTTCTGTCAGTCTTGTTGTCTATACCGTTCTAGTATGCCAACTGCCAGATGTTTTACCGGGTTACTTGGTGTGACGCACGTGGTTGACTCACCAGTTGTTGAGACAACAGCGTATACATGTGCACGTTACAATCTGATCTTCCCGACAAGCATGGCCGATGGTACAAGATTCCTGTGCTCCTGAAATCGCCCTGTTCCAGCCTTTGATTAACCTACTAACAAACAGACCATACATTCGTTCTGTTATTAGAACAGTATGGGGCATCACGTTGAAAGTAGCTCATAACCTGAAACTCCCTTATGCCCATGAACAATTTTCAGTAGACGAAATTTGAAGAAAAATCGGGCTTTTGGTGATATAATTGCAGTATCTTTTATCTCCTGGTCTATAAGTCTTATATCCTTGGATGGGTTTAGTTCCGGATCCCAAAACTCGTGTACTCCTAAAGAAGTAAACCATATTCTGTATAGCACTATCCCCACAGAAGCTTTCTTTTACTAGCCAGAAGTCTCCCTCAATTCGTTTCAGATGGTTTGCACATTGGATACTGCTCCTCAAAATGGTGCCAATTTAGATCACTGCCATTCAACCAACAGAGAGTAGAGGAGTAACGAAAGTCGTCAACAGATAGTCCCTACAGGTAGCCGGAATAAAGTTTGTGACAACTTGTTCACTATACCTTACAAATGGTGTTACTGCACGAATTCACCAGATTCACATAACTTCTATGTAATTTCTTGGAGCGTTCTCAGTGTTTCTAATATGGCCAAGTACAGCCATGTTCAGATGGACATGGACAACACTGTCGTCGACCTGAACGACCTTGTGAAGAGCAGGTTTATTAACTTCATTGCTTCGTAGATGTAGCTTGCTGACAGCCGTTTTGTTTGAATGGACACGGTGGCCACGACCACAACACGCCTGTTTCATGAAAGAGTAGTCAGGGTTCAAGATCAAATCTACGAACTCCATTAACAGCGAAACTTCAATGTACTACTTCTTTTCAAAGAGGGTCTGGATAAAGTGTCTGTAGGAATGAAAAAGCAATGGTCATTTGTGAGTGGTGTTCAACTTATAACTTCTAAAGATTCAAAAACCAAAATGATACCATTTGTAATCTGCGAGCTAATTTGGCTGATTTTGCTCATATTTACTTTTACGTCGCAAGTAAGCTTATTCTTGTAACCGTTAGTAATCAATCCGATAGCTCCCCTTCCCTGATTAGTTCGTGTTACTTAGGCGTCATCCCGCCAATGAGGTGGGAAAAAGTGGGTGTCAATTTTTAGGAAGATGACTTGACTTTCCATCTGTGTATGGTCACTATATGTCGGCTTACTATCGTAGGTACTAAAAGGTATGGGCTAGTGAACAACAAAACCGTTGCTACCCATTCTTTTGTCACACGACATTTGAAGGGCCCGGATTATGTACTTTAAGCGGGGAAGGTTTTCGTGTGTTGTATCGCCCAATTAATAAACATACTTTACCTTTTGCTGAGGCCGTTGAGATACACCGTTACAAACCTTTACTTTGTGTACAGAAGCAAATTGTAGTTAACCTATTACTACCATGGTGTTAGGGGTTTGCAGTGGTCCTTCAATGTTTTATTTATACTATTTACATAAGTTTATTTCCTTCCCTTGTCTTAAACTTACTCATGGGCTACCTATTGTGTTCCGTTTATTTCCACGTGCATCACTGTAAAATCGATATTGCTTGCATCCTTAGTTCCGTACTCGATCTGTTTAAAAGTTAAATTTTTGTTTTCACCTCATGGTGACCAGTTCGAACGTGACAGGATCTTTATGCTACTCTTATTGCAACCAATGGCATTCCTATTTTACACCTGCTGAGTAATATTCAACCGTTTAAACACACTTCCTCAATTAAGTCATAGATGCATCTGATGTACGAAGCAGTAGATGATCGACTGATGTTTTGTGCATCTAATGAGCTTAGGCTTTTTAAATTGTCTCTTAAACGTGCAAGTATATATATATATATATATATATATATATATATATATATATATATCAAGTCTGGCAAATCACAGCAGTTTAAGATTTGCATAAGTTTACCAGAAACGAATGTATTGTCATCCATAAATAAACTGTTGACAATCAAGATAAGAATTATTGGATTTCTTTCTGGTGAATACACCTGAATGAGCACCTAGTAACCATCCTGGCAGATTTGTGCACAAGAGCGATATGCTCACATGCACTCAGAAGTAGCGGGGTCCGTGATTGCTGCAATAAACTCAATGGAGATATTCTGTATGCAGCAGGAGTCAAACGCAGTTTTACTTCCCTGCGCCCACAGGAAGAGACAGAGACGAATGTATGCTTTCACTGAAACGTTCTGATTAGAAAGCCGGCTCTGTAAAACCAGCAGCAAATTAGTCCTCCTTTTCGTAATAAATAGGGGTTTTTCTGGGGACTTACTTCTGTGTACTCTTGGACAGAAGTGGGCCGGTTGGTTTCAAGTGCCTAGCTTATCAGATTCGTACGTACACATTGAACTGATTAGGATTACTCAGCACGGAAAAAACGACCTTGATCTGACTTTAAACACAACACGACTGAGACCTCCGAATCGTTGTATCTTTATATGAATTCGATCGCTTATCAACTTCAACCGTCAAAATGCCCTGTGTAGGATAATATATATGCATTGATTAGTCGACTGTCACGTGAACAGCTCCACGTGATTGGGTACCACACCGCGAGTGCCATACACAGTTGAATAAAAGATTACCACGATAATTATGAAATAGCATTGATGAGAGTTTGGTTTAGCCATAGGATGAAAAACCCTTGTACAATGGCTTGCCAGTCACACACAGCATTATCACCTCGTAGTATTTAGACAGACATTTTTGACAGTATATGCCCTGGAGTACATTTTCGTAGCTCAAACCAGAAAGGTCAGATTCCTCATACAATTCTACGTGATTGCAGCTCAGAAATGAATTTTTGGGGTGTGCATACCAACGTCGCATCGCTCAACAGTCATTATCTGCATGCGGTTACCTCTAATGAATTTCCCACGACGAAATGGGGACCCATCAGTTCGTTTCACCTCAGTCAGTCGCCAAATACTGGTGGTCAATAAGCAAGATTAAATGGGATTACGCTTAATCAGACGAAGTGCCGACCGGGTGACTGAATGGTACTCACTAAGAGTCACTTAATCAATCGGAACCGAACAGGAAGCAGCAACAACAGTATCCTCAATAATAATAATAATAATAATAATAATAATAATAATAATAATAATAATAATAATAATAATAATAATAATAATAATAATAATAAT
>LUCH01001333.1:88996-100792 GCA_013368495.1 Paragonimus heterotremus
AGTGCAGATTAGTAAATTCAGTGTGAAGTGGCACCGATAGGCCGATCTCCTTTGAGTGAAGACACCGGTAACTTCTGAATTCCATCGATTACACAGAGTTCAGCTGCATTGAAAGTTCGCTGAATCGAATTCCTCAACCGTTGCGTTGTTTGGTGCATGATATAATCACCCTTAAAGTGCAGCTCCATGTAGACATTGTTCCCTACAGTGACCACCTCTTCGGGTAGTACTTACTGTCTACTGTGCCTATCTATAAACTCTCTGGGGGTAACCATTTGATTATAGGACGTAAGTAATCAGGTCTAGTTCTTCCACAAGACTGTCGTGCGTAAAGATTCGCTTTGCCACAACGTTTCAATCATCGTGGGAGTGGATATTCACCCGTCATTTATATACAAGCGTAACGAGTCGTGAGTGAATGCCACATGCCCTTTTGCTGTCAGATCTAAGCCAGTAAACTGACAATAATCTGATTCATTTATCTTTTCCCTTTAATATCGGTCAATTTTCCTGGTATTTTCACATTTAGGGACCGCTCAAAGGGAAATATTACGAACCGGAAACGTAGTCGAAATAAGAACGGGATAATGCTGCAAACCGTAAGCTAGGTTGCAGAATAGTTTACAGTTTATTTTCACATGAGGACAAACGTGAATGATTTATTGTGCTGTCAGGGGTGACACATTAGTGTGGAGTGGATGGAGAGAAGTCAGATACTGTTTGATTTTCTAGTATCTCTCCAATAAATGTTGGTCATTCAACTAGCCGTAACTGTTTACTGTGATGGACATCGTTATGCCTTAGCAAGTTATTTTTATGAGTTGTGAGATTCATGCAAGCAAATCCGAATCACAAAGCAAGAGATAAGAGTGACAATCAATAAATTAACGTTTAACTGTTATTCGTGTATCAGACTGCATTAACGAGTGTATCTTTTGTTCAGATAAACACTATTTTGATATCTAATATACGGTTAGTTCGATGACTGTCTATCCTGAGTGATTGTGCGGTGATTTTGGCACAGAAGTTTTCGTTGAATGAATGAATCGTCAACCGCAATAGGCAAAATAATTATTAAGCCTCTCGTTTGTTTAAAACATTTTATTGATCAAATATATAGTCACACGAATCACGTCGTTTTACTGAATGATTTTATTCAGTTAGTTCTGTTAGCCAAACAACACTGATAAGAGTGTTAGCGGGGTACGTGACATGAATAGAGATTAGTTAGTACTTTTGGCGTTTGTCGTCGAGTTGTGTGATCTTTTTGTTCAGTAGGTAGAGCTGGCTTTGTAATCGATGGTTTAACAGGATGTATTGTAAGTTGAATAGGAGAACTAGGTTGTAGTAATCGAGTAGGATTAAATATTGGAGATAAGCATGTCATCTTGCATCTTCAAGCCTGTCATACAGCATTCTGTTCTGAAATCAAAACAGGAAGATGATATTGGCTTAACAGTATGTGTTGATGGGTAGAAAAGCGATTACCAGACCACTGAACAATCTGAAGCGATTGTTAGTGTTGCGGTTGCGGCCGTCGTTCGCCTCAGCTTTCTTCCAGCTTGCACATCAGAGAAACTGGAGTCGATAGAAGGGTTTAGTAGACGAACCAAAACGGCATGAAGGCCAGATTAAAAGTTGCTACAGAATGATGTTTATCTTGTGGATTAGTTTTAAGGACAATGCAAGAGATCAGTTTAGACTGTCCCCATGGCATCAAACTGATGTCATTTAGATTTCAGAGTAGCATAAATGCTGGTAAAAGACAAGCGTACGAAAACATAACAGTCTGAACCTAGCTCTAGACTGAATAACTGTGTACTCAGTCCATGGAAAGGATGTTTTCGTTAAGGTGCGCAAAAAACTCAAAGTAGAAGAGGGGTAGCACATGAAGTGTTTGTTCTCCCAAAACATTACTAACACAGTCCGTCTCCTACGAACAGTCGATCAGTGAGGTGTGGCATGAAATGAACTCTGACTTTTCCCATTAGTCTGATGGTTTCATTAAAAAGACAAAATGCTGAACACACTGTCTCGAGATCTCGTTATCATTGTCAATGTTTATTTATAAGTTAAATATTATAGATGGATTCTTTGAATGGCCTGATTGTAGATGCCCTAGTTTTGGGTTGAATGATAGATAAACAACTATTGTAGCTTGTGACTGATGAACTGATCTGTCCAACTTACTTCGAACACAATCGCTTATTATGTGAAAGGGAAACATCAAATCCATTTAGGTAAGGTGTACACTCAACGCAGTTATGTGGTACATATAAATAAAGAGACTAACGAGAATAATAGATTTCAGTAGACAGAAAGTTACATTGTTTAGAGCATTACAATCTATGGAGGTAAACTCAGTTTAGAGTTCTGTTAACTGAACAGTTCACCGACCGAACCTTAAAAAATAGTAAAAACATATAACCCGTTTGGCGATTATTTTGACTCTGAGGGACCAGCAAATTTAGTGAATGTCGCTGGATGAACATCTGCATTGTCTTTTATGACTGGAGTACACGGTAAAAACAAGACAGTGTGTCAATACACTACACACACTCATGTATTCTTGTTCACTGTATTATGTGTCTGGGGGGGGGAGAACGTATAGATAGGTGTGAAGGATAAGCATACACAGAGAACTCGTGAAAGAAGGGTTTTAAAAGTTTGTTGAAATAGCTCAAACGAGAGAAAAATGTGTTTCTGCAACAGCAGTAGAAAATGAAGACATGATTGTGACATTTCTGGTGAATGACACTCAGGCCATATTTGATTATTTTTGTCTAAAGCAATACATAACATGTGGCGTCAGTATGCTATGAATTTTCCCTCAGAATGGTGTCTAATAACTGACCAGCTCTCCATTCCAAGTTTATGCATTGCTGTCAGTCTAATGCTACTTAGATAATAAAACTTATCAAACACTGTGTTTCATACCGCTCGTGACTGATGTTCCTCTTTTTCCTATAGTCCCAGGCCGACTAGCCATTTATAATTGGCCAACAGACGAATGATCACACTTCTGCTCCCTATCTTTGTTGGTGGTCCTTGAGATCAACTGCCTTCGACATCACTTCTCATTTTATTCTAAAGTTGCAGCTGATGCATCTTCATTTTCAGGTCAATCACTGCAACAGTCATGAAGAGCAACTAGCGTACCTCCATGTCATCACTCTTCCGAAAATATTTCGTGTAATGTACAAATATGGAGTGTTTAAAAATCAAGTGTTCGTACTACCGATGACATACAACATGAATAACTAATGTTTTCTGATTTTTTTTAAACTGACCATTGTCAATTCGTCTACTCGATAAGCTGGCGGTCTGGATCACTGTTTCCCAAATATCGTTCTCATCCTAAAGCAGACAGTGTACCTTGACTTTCTCCAAACATTGAAACAAACGTCAAAATTATGATTTTAGATGAGACCCAATTTGGAAAATTCAAGGGTTCGGCTGGATTCGAACCACCGATAGAAACACCATGCGAAAACGCGGCAAGCACTCTACCAGATGAACTACGAAGCCACACCAGAGGGCCAGAAATGTCACATTTGGACTCTGTTACCCACCCGTTCCATTGTCTTATATGGAATCCACCTGACGGTCCAGGGTATCGACTACCGTGGCAGGATTCCTCGGACAGTTTACGCTGGAATCATCAGTGGTTTTGCGTATGGCGTTTATAAGGTGAGATGGTTACAGTATGCTCATTGATTGCTATCTGAACGTGTATGTAACTACTAAATAACAGGTGTATTTGATATTGGTCTGACTCTAGTGTAAATGTAATGCATGTTAACTGAAGGAGGACAACAGATTGTTATCAGCGGCAAAAAGCTGTCATCCTTGGGCTCTACGCTCCATACCAGTGTGCACAAAAACAGTTCGTACAAATTTCTCATCAGTTTTGCCCAACTGGCCACAAGCCACTTGAGGATCTTTTGTACGGTTTCTATTCAGTACGGTGGTCATTGCTTGAACTGACAAATATTTATTGTTTCATGTTGATTGCTGTTAAACTAAGACTCAGTCACAGCTGGTTTCGTCACTGGTTGAACTCAAGTGGCCATATCTAAACCTTCTCATAGCGGACAGATTAAGGTCACCTTAATTCGCCATCTCTCCTGGGAGACTACATCGGTCTCACTTAGGAGATCCAAGATATTGATGTGGTTTTCCGTTCGACTACTTTTGACAATCGGTTTCTAACAAAGTTGTAGGATATCATTTGTAAAACGAACTCGTAAACCAGTTCAGTTGGTGAATTTGGAGTCTCTGTGACCGCAGCTATGGCTACCGGGAGAAACAATTTGGGCCGTGTCCATCCAGACGAATTAAACCAGTTAGCAAACCACAAGAGCATCGTCCAAGCCTGTTCTTTCATCGCAATGTCCTAACGCTAACGGTTTAATACAGTGGGTCTTATAATGGGTCACAGAGAGTTGTTACAAGCTCATAGGTGAAACGGATGGGTCACGGTGTTGTATAACTGAGTCACTCAAAATTCTACACTGATGCGACAAACTGACACCGGATACATTTTACATACTTGTATTGTTGTTTACCCCCCATGCGACAAATATCTAGGAAACACTATGACACAATAAGCTATATGAAACAATTTCTATTTAGGCATTCTTGTTCTTAAACAGAGGGCACCGTTGATATGATAACAAGTTTTTAAGCAACTAGCCGAATTTCTAGGAGTTAAAATTTCCAATCCCACCGTAGCGAATAGTTTATTCAGTATGAATCCATTTTCTATTCAGTTTCATTCATGTTGTTTGCTTTCTCTCATGTTCCATGTTAAAACATATTACGTTTACTCGGTTTGTAACGATATATATGATTGCAGTTCACTTTCACACTAGAGATGGGTAGTCAGTCCAACTGGGGTTAAATGCTTAGCCTAAAGTGGTTGCACTAATCAACCACTGAACCAGACAATAAGTGTGCGCCAACCAAGCAAATTTCGGTCCCATAAATGCCTCGGATCAAGTACTTGGCCAAAATAAGTTCATCATTCAGTACGATTACAACGTTCAACCAGATGAAACTGCTGAAATTTGTTGGGTCTAGGTGAATCAGTGGTCAGAAGTACCCGTCATGTGCCTAAATAGACCTAAGTTACATTACGCCTGCATTGGTGTACCTTTCTTGAGCCAAGGTGGATCTGGGAAACCACGGGTAGCATATAATTTGCTGTCAGCTACTAGACATTTTGTTCTAAGTATCTTGTGTTTACTGACAAGTAAGCGGGGATTTGGTTACATTCAAGTTGAACAACGATCATTTGTTCGCGGCCTCAACATTCAGCCATACTGCTGTATTGCGATAAGTAAGACACAATCAATGAAACGTATCATAACATCACCGTTTAGTGTGTCACTGATTTTGCTGGCTGCTTATGTTAGGCATTTTGTCCTAGTGCGCTAGCAACACTTACCTCAGGGAAACTGAATCTCGTCACGAGCTCAATCTGCGTGTATGTACGATTTGAGATGGATTCATTAACACACGCCCCATACAGGTTACATTCGATGTGAAAGGTAGCAAGCATTGTGACATTCATGTGTGTCACCGTTCCACCAATTGAATCTGAGTTAGATTGTAGTCGACGGGTGAACCGGAGAACTACCTGGCCAATCAGCATATAGCGCGCGAACTAGTACGGCTGTCGTATGACCCTTTTAACCAATCACAGTGAGGCACACTTGAAAGGTCAATGGCAATCACGATAGGGGAGCAGAGCGACCAATGTTGCTATTGCGCTGGACAGGAAAAAGCCTCTTATCAATCGGTTTACCCGAACACGTACCGGTCCAAGCTGACCAAGCCACCAACTCCCAAGTGGACGCAAGAAAACAAAATTCTCTCATACTGGTCAGGCCTCTGGGGGGTTGGTGAGGCTTAAGAGGACTGTGTGCAGACATTCACGGCAGACAGCGCGTCGTCCCGATGTCGTTGTTATTACTGTGCTGAGTAGCAATGCTCGCTAGAATCAGGAGAGCCGTAGAAGTGGCACTTTTAAGCTTGCCGAAGCACACTTAACTTCATCTCTTGTGGTCGACTGGAGCACCATTCAGTAACCTCTTAAAATTTTCGAACAGCTCTCAGCCCATTCCCATTCCCCATCGTGTCCCAATCGCTTGAGTGAACTCATCGTGATCCGTGATACGCTCCTCGGTACTTCAACTCAACATCCTAGTCAGCCTCTTGACCACAGGCAAAATAACCGTAACATCAAAAGCGCCTGAAGAAAGCTTGTCTGAAGAGCGATCACGAGTGTACCCATATCACACGTGAAGATTGCGCGCTCGCGGAAAAACACTGACAAACCGACGACTACCTGCCTGTCTATCTATTCTGTTGCAATCAACGTATTCACTCGACAATTAGTTGTTACCACTCCTATCCAGTGACCCAAGTGCATGCGCGCGCGGCTTCAACAGTGCCAACAACCCTGAGGCACAATTCAGGAAGCGAGAGAGAGAGTCGTGTGCAATTCGCAAACGAAAGTGGGACCACTCAATACAGTCGTCCATCCACAAACGTATCGGTCAAGTGCAACTTGAAATCCATCATCAAGTGTCTCAAATTCACGTACGGCTTGTCTACCATCGAACGATTGCAACCGGTGAAATCTGCCACGTAATCGACTACTGTGTCGTCTCCGAAGTATCACTTTTTCAGCTGAGCAAGTGGAACTACCTCCTGGCTCACTGGTCCGGTTGTCCGCTTGACCGTTTGGAAGAGGCAAATCAGAACGCACGGAACGCGTGGGCTGAGGAAAAGTCCATCAATAAAAACTAAATATGGACCCACAATTACTGTGAGTTTACCACCTCATGTAGAAGTATGTAGGCTGACTCATAGTAATCATTAGTTTAGCGTCACCTTCGTCGGATGTTATGGCTATCTCTCTGCAAATTGTCCATCAAAATATTGGATAGTTCACTTCCGGGAAGCTCACTCAGTGGACAAGCATGTCTGTTTGCTTGACACATTCAGAGTATGATTAACCGAATTCCACAACGTTCACTTAGAGACCACAGTCGAGATTATATCAGATTATAAAATGTCTGTTCCGTGAAATTGTAACACAGTTTTTCAGTCCAGTCTGCTAATGTCAAATGGACTATGTCCACGTGATCAAAAAGGAAATATACAACTACAATCTTAGATGTGATCGTACAAACGAACATCATTCGATAGACCTCACTAAACATACTTTTGATTTGATGATTTCAAATCCAGGTAAACTAGTCAGGCAG
The DNA here is from genome assembly GCA_013368495.1 of Paragonimus heterotremus. Classification (NCBI taxonomy): domain Eukaryota; kingdom Metazoa; phylum Platyhelminthes; class Trematoda; order Plagiorchiida; family Troglotrematidae; genus Paragonimus; species Paragonimus heterotremus. The sequence continues at coordinate 96,274 of LUCH01001333.1, forward strand.
ATCCATACAGCTTAAGTGCATATCCTCGACACGGTCCGGATATGAACTCCACTCACACACATGAAACAACTATGTTGAACACATTACTACCGGCTTCAGACTAGGCATTGTTGGACTGTCATATGCAAAGGCCCAGTTACACTCGTTTGTGAACAAAGCTGAGACTGTCCGTACGCCTTAAATAGAGACAGAATAGCTGTCCTGTCAACTTCAGTCGATAGCCTTCTTACTATGACTTTTCATGCGAAGTTCATCAATTATATTCTTCAGTGGTACGGGCTAGTACTCGAATTAGTAATCAATCTCAACACACTGCGCTTCGGTAATCAGTGATCATAGCCAAAGTTGTAGTTAAACTATCACTAGGGGGTTCGCAGAAGTACCTTAGACAAAACTGTCGGAATATTCGAAATTCGGACCAAGATCAACTGTGCATGAGTGAGACTTGTGTTCGAGATCAGATCTGTTCGAGTATTTAAACTTCACAATTAACTACTCTCAGAAGTGGGATTAAGTTGTCTATGTGTAGTCAGGATGAAAACAGTAGAAGATCATATAAACTCTCTATTCGGGACTTCTTAAAGAGCATACAAACACACAAGCGAACATAGACCAAACCACGATTTTCAGCCCCACTTGATGTAAAAAGGCAAGACGATTTCACACTGAAAAAGCTTGTTTTTATACAGAACTAAACAATGTTTATTGGTTTGTATCCACGCCTAGCCTGGCCAACGCGTTGCTTGTCCAATTATGTTGACTAACAAATGGAAGACTTACCTTTTGAGCCTGGGTATTTGCATCGTTTCATCTCATGGACTGCGCAGACGCGTACTCATGAAGACTAGGTTTTGTACTTTTTAGTTTGAGGTTGTATTACTTGCTGGTTCCTTATGACCACAAAATGAGATTTTCAAAACGACACTAATAGTCTTTCAGTGTCATTTATGAACCGACGCTGAGAGGCTAGTTTTGAGGCTGAATCTACTCTGAGGCACAGCCGAGCTCGTTTCGCGTGATGTCCATAGGACTGATGACTGAATAGGGCATGTAACACAGTGCTCGTCGGTTGGTGACACATTCCGACAACTTGACAGAAATCCACATAAAGTGCACGCTTACGTGTGGACGGTCAGGGACACCTGAAATATACTGACAGTTATCTGAACATTTCTGCATAATCTTGGTCCATGTTCAACCTATAATTCCTTTTGCGGAAATGTGTAAGTATACGAAACCCAACGTTAAACATAAATGTTCCACACTTAATGGGACACTGATCCTACAGCAACCACAGATTACAATACTTATTCCGGCAATGATAAACAATGACAAAGCAGTTCGGAGGAACTCTGTGATACTGAGTGAGTAATGTTCACTTTATGTTCGGTACGGAGTGCCTTTTCTCCACTGTTGACTAGATGAGCAGGGCTTATTAATTTATCTGCATTCAAAGTCAATGACCAACATTTCCACACTGTAACTTAGATAATACTGTGTGAAATGCATCTCCCTGGTGAACACACTGATCTTAACGATGTGATAATGGATAGAGAAGAGATTGCCGAAAGTCTGAGCAGATCTGAGACAGAAGACAGGACGCACTGACCATTAGGAAAGTTGACGCATAAGGCTGCTTCCAGTAAATTGGCGGTATAATTACTTCGTTCTGCTTTCCCATCACCCGGTCACCGCTAATTTATTTTTGTCATACTTATAGAATTCTTGATATCAAACGCAGTTCGTATATTCACATATTTTTACATAAGTTGACTGATCAAACGAGTAAAACTATGATTAGTTTACGTAATCGATATTTGAGTTTCATGAAGCTCGACTTCGTCGATAGCAAATAGACTTATGCCCATTAGCTGCTTCTCGTGGTTATGATTGGCTTACCACAAAGTAAATATACGTCATTGTATGCAGTACTCAGGTTTAGATAGTACAACAAATAACCATTCATACTAGTCACACATGCATGAGACTTATCGTTTCTGATGAAAAGTGTGATAGGTATGTTAATTTTGGAACCGGCCCAATTGTGAAATGTGCAGACTTCGGTTGTACACAAATCGGTGACAGGGATAGCACGTTGACTCCGCAACAAATGCCCCATCACTTTCGTGGTACACATCATGCCGATGTCACTATAGTTCGAATTCGGTTGGGGCGCAGATTTTTCTGAGTTAGCTCCCTCTTAAAATTCTCGTTTTCACATGGCGACAAAAGTCCAGTGGGACACTGGTGTTCGAGTACAGGAAGTGCATGGTGTTGTTGACATTCAACGAGTTCAGTATTAGTTGTGAAGCCATTTGCTTGCATTAAGCCTGGTGTTTCTATGTCATCATGTAAGAAAAAAATTTTGAGCCAGGAATGGACAGATATATTGGAAAAGTATATATGGTGTTATGATTATTTTGCGCGTCGTTCAATGTTGAGAACATTATTGAAACCAAGCAAACGCAAGATTTGTTATATAGACGGCTAATGTTTGTCCAGTATTCTTCTAGTGTAAACGCTTCTTGATCAAAGCCGACTATCCCTTAAGACAGCATACAATTTACTTTTTTTAGCTAGTGTGTGGACTGACTGTTTCACCTTGGTATGAATCCAATCCACTCTGGAGATGAGTAAAGTTTACGGAGGCATTATGGGAAGTTGAAAGGGACTGGTGGCAGAATAGATCTAAACAACTGAGTCATTGGTCTCTCTAAAGATAGGAGCCTGGCTCAATAACATGTGTTTCTCAAAGCCACTAGAAACTGGCACGTATTCGGAATCAATATTTGTTGTTTCTGAAAATCATACTTTCAATAGACTTGGTAAGCATTAGTGGTGGGTTACTGACGCGGACTTAACGCTTCAGTGAGAGGAACCATATCAGATTTATTGAAAACCAATCGTGTTTCGAGATATTTTGTGAGTAGAGGTATGAGTTGGACTTCATACATCAGTTGTTATCTCATCTGATGAAACTTGGACTATTTCGAGCTTTCCTTAGAGAGCAGTTTCCGATGATTGCTTGTCCTCGAACACTGTCATACGATTGTTCTCGGGGATGATCTGCTTGAAACTGTTCGATTCATGAATGGAAATCATATTGTAACGAAACGACTACGTTCTCTCTTTCTCTGAGCACAATTTACACCAAATACAAGTAGTGCGTCGCGTTATGTCTTCGCTTGCTCAGTCTATTACATTGTGAACGAAGATGAGCACTTGACCATAACGTGTCGGTTTGTACTGACACCACACTAACAGGTTACTAATACAACTTTCACGTTTATATAGGATTTTTCTGCCACATTATTTATTGTTTGAACTAAATTTGCCATAAGATACAGCAAACGTAGGAACTAGGATCGAACTAGGATCGTGACGTTAATTAAACAACCAGTGAACCACACACACGTCACAGTCTCGTGAAAAATTTGCATTAACGTTTCCATCGATCAACCTGAGTTGTGTGCAGCCGACTGAGTGTTGCAAGATATATCGTTTGATTACATAGGTTGCCTGTTGTTCAAAATTTGTGCTAGAAAGTATCGGAGTGGTGAGAATTTTGAAGATGTCAAAGATTGTAATTTCTATAGAATATTTGCTGTTGATTAAGATCAGAAATCCTTCTCCAGAGTGGGAAATTGTTAAGCTACTCAACGAACAGCAGTCTTCCGCTGTGCATATTTTGAACAGGAATAAAGGCAAATGACCAGGAAGAAAAATGGCTTCTTTTGCTGCTAGACAGAATCTCAGGAAATCTGGCAGTAAAGTTTGTCAAGATTAATGTTACACAGCCCTTATCAAACTAAACGAAATTGCATCTATAGATATCACAAAGCGTTTACGATGCAGTCCTCGATGTTATGTACACACAAACGTATTGAGAACCAACCTATCTGACTTCTATAGTTATTTATTGCGGTGATATTTAAAACCTAAAAAATACAGTTAGGCGGCTAACAGTACACTGTAAACAAACACACTATGCACGCTATGCCTTGACGCTAGCTATGTTTTAAACAATTGTGTACCAACATTTGCTTTGATGTCTTTCAAAGATATCTTTGATCAACCACAGTATTAATCTGCATAAGACTGACGGTACTGTTATGACAGTCAATTACAGATTTGTAATTTATAAGCTAGCATTTTATGAAAGCAGAATGAAGACTATATTTCGGTGATAAATAAAGGTATTATAATACATGAAACCTCATAAATACAATGTTGACAGACAGATCATTGTCACACTGGTTCCTAGCCACTCCGCATATTCTTACTTAGCCGTGGTTACTCTGCCTACCCTCAAATTATATACATGTTTAGGGCAGGTGCCAGCAACAGTTGATACGTTTTACGGTCGTTACCTACAAACTTCAGTAGTTCAGTAAGAGCGTTGCTCTTAATTACTCTCAATTAAACCGAGAAGTTCTTGATCACAGAGTTATCAGTTGAAGTTAACAAGACAATTACTGTGTCTTCCGTCGAGGTGATCGAGCAATCTGAACATTATTTG
>LUCH01001333.1:100920-114834 GCA_013368495.1 Paragonimus heterotremus
CTTTTGAAGTGGGCTAGCTGAAAAGCTTATCTAAATGCGTTGGTTGTGATTAGGTCTTGGTGGTGTTCAGTTCAGACTAGTCTACACCCCCGAACCCTAATCAGCAATTCCTGTTTCATCCACAGTTCACTGGTAGATGTTTTTAATAAATGATCTAGCAATAAATATCCGTGTAGACAATGCAAGTAAATATCATGTCAATGAAACAATTGGACATGATGAGTACAACTCACGGCTTTGACATTCAGGTACATTTTTTCTGTCTGCCCACTTCCTTGTGAGTTTTATACTTATCCACAAGTTATATCTTCACTTAGCTTTCAGTGAACCTGATCTCGAATTCACGGACCAAAGCTAGCTGTACACTGCGTCCTAGCACATACCGATCAAACAACCCGAACATTTCCAACCAGTCAGTGTGGATAGATAATGGTTTAGCCACAATGAGAAAGTGACATGTGCCATGAAGCCAGTGTGATAACTGAAGTTCAGTCGTCATCTTTGGTGAAGATATGACATAATAATAAGCCATAATCAGTCAGCGAAAGTCAGCTGCAATGTTTTCCTCCTGGGTTGGTCTTTCCAAATGTTTATTTATTGAAAACAAAGCCACTTCATTAACTCAAACGTTTTGCGCAGGTTAGCCCATTACTTGCCACATCATGCACCGGCCATTGCTGTGTATGTTATGGATTTGAACTATCAATGCTTTCTACGTCAAAGTTTGGTTCAGTAAATCTCTTCCGGTTTCTAAGACAGGATGGAAATTACAACGACTCTGTTGGTTGACACAGGTGGCCAGAAATGTCAATTGTTGAGGTTTATTGATTGTGCTCCCCGAACTGATTTGTTTTTGCACCCACTTTTTTCATTCTTACGGCTTCGTTTTATCTTATTACCTTTCATGATGATATTTTCATTCAATGTTCATCTTGGTATTGTGTCGATTATGTTTTACGGACCAAGTTTTTAAATGCACATACTATAGACAACTAAGCATTAAATACGGTAAGTAGGCGTTTTCGTTCCCTCTGAAAAAGAATGGTGTCAATAGTTTGGTGACAACTTATGCGACAGCTCACCGCAGAACTGCTGGACAGTACGTCTAACTGCGTTCACAAGTTGATCACTCACAAAAATGAACTGACTCGTTATTTAAAGGGAAACACATGGATATGTCTGTTGTTGAGTACCTGTTTTCGTAGGTCAGTAATGAAAACGGGATGCAGAGCGTAATGGTTAGTTAACAATGCAAATAAATTACAGAAAAAGATGAAACTAGAACCAGCCGGCCTTAATATGATTTTCCTGTAGAGGCTTAAGTTTAATGTTTGCCAAACTACCAACATCATTTCCTTTCATGATTGCGCATTTTACTGGCGTGGAAAACGCACTCGATTCCAAACGTATTACAGTGTCGTATCTTTCTGTGTTACATCTCCTTAGAGCTCACAGTTTCTCTATGAACGACAGCACTGCTGGTCGTGTGGCCTTCAAGCTTGCACCCGATATGCACACCGATGCTGCTACACCTAACATGGAAGGACACAATAGCCTTCTGTCTCACATGTCCGCGGGCTACGGGAGCCGAATGAGCGCGTTGTTCTGGCCTGGTCAATCACAGTTGGATGACCCAATGTCGGCAATGTGTCAAGGGATCGGTGTGACAGCTGGATTGGGTCTAGGGCCGTGCACGAGCAATGCGAATGTCGGAGGTGGGAACACGTCGACAGGCAGCAGTGTCGCCAGTGGAAATAACACTGACTCTGCGGCTGTGAACTTGGAACCAAACCAACTTACATCTGCAGCAGTAGCCTCAGCTGCTTCCTCGTGGTATGGGGCGGCAGCCGCAGCTGCAGCCGGAGATCCTCGCATTACTAGCGAGTACAACGAGTATGGTGAGCACCATCTAGCTAGTATAGTTTATATCAGTTTGTTTTACGAACGCGTTGAGTGTTGTTGACAGATGGTTATCCTGATGACCATTGAGGCAGATACTCAAACTTCGTTGCTTGTAGTAAGTTAACGATATAATACAATGACATTTTCCGAATCCCTACAACTCTCGGCTTACAGGTTAGGTTTAAAATACCACCTATATACTCTCATGGATTTTGTTGAATACGGTTCATCAGTAGGAGCACTGGCGGACAACCAAAAATGAGGTAGCAATTTCCAACCAATTGCAAGAGGTGTTGTGTAATACAAACCACTAGTTGCCGTGCCAGCAACTGTTTCACAAATTCACAAAGAAAGTACACTGATATAAAAAACCAGGTTGTTTGTAAAATCTGTTTCCTAATCAGGAAAAGGCGACATTTTGCACTCCAAATGCAAAATCATTGAGGTGAATGAACTGGAAATAGGCGATTGGCCGTAGGACCGACAGGTTGCTTTGATGCGGTTGGTTATATTAAAGGGCTTGACGTGGTTTTCCTATTATTCTCTTATCCGTTTCGCGAGATAGTTTAGCTTTTAGTCAAACACATACCCAACAGAACTACAACCTCATATTGGCTTTAGCTTGCTGCCTTTTTCAAGCTTTTATGGTTCACTTATTTTGTAATTTGAGCTCAAATGCAGTTGATGCTTTTATTGGTAGGTGTCCTGTTATGCGATTAAAAACCTGGACAAAACAGACTGATCCAACCTAGATTAAACCTTTCTGTGGGTTCCAGCATGCTTGCAAGATGCACATTTTCCACTTCGGCGAACAGCTTACTTTAAAGATTTATTTGGTTTTAGGACCTAAACTATAAAGAATAAGGGCGGTGTTAGGTGGTTTTAACAAGAAACGCTTGTATGTCTTCTCCTGACCTAAGGAGCTATATCCCGTTTCGTTCTCAGTGGTTACATCTGAAGACGATTAACTGCTAACGAAAAATTTACAGCCAGATACGCGTATAACTTACTAACTTAGTGACAATGAACATGTTCTTTAACAGTTGAACTGTAGACACCATCGATCACAAGGCTAGTAAATAAACCGGAAGATGAAGCTATCAGATTTCCATCAAGTTGTTGGATTACACTTGCGTTAGTTGTCTCAAGCGTCATGTGCAAACCATTTTACTCCAGGAAGTGAGCTAAACTTCTTTTGGGTTCTACATTAGGCAGTACATAACTGACAAATCGCGTATACAAGACAACCTTACCAGCGCAAGACTCACAAACAGCTTAAAGTCTGGTTGCTCCTATTAAAAATAGTAGTGAATGTCTATTCACAAATGGTCAACATGAACTACACTTGCCTATCCGTCATGCGGCTGCGAGTTCGACCCCGGTCTTCTCGACCAGGGTTGGACGGTCTGGCGGTAATGATCGTTCAAGACAGCGACCAACCTATAGTGTACAGAGTGTTAGCTGAGGCTCCTCTCACAGACCGAGTTAACATTGTATTACTCAATTTCTCTTCCCAAGTTTGTTCCACACATGCAGCTTTTACAGACAAGTGAACATTTCGGTTATTACCCAATACATCCCTAAGATAATGTTAATATTTTAGAATGACTTTGGGAAGTTGAGTCACTAAACGTAAGGTCAATGATTTTGATCCGTTCGGGCATAGGCAACCTAATCTTATGTGGTCTAAATGTAAATAGGTGTGAACGCAATTTCTATTCTGTAAATCGGAGACTATATATATATATATATATAGTGCTTTATCTAGTTTGTAGGAGGATCTTTAAAGTATGAGCTCCCATTTTTATTCGGATGAAGAAGGTTACAGGTCATTTCGCAGAGCGATAACTTACTCAAAGCGTATACAAAGGTTTGATTATGGTTTGGTTTCGAAACCATCCCTCTTACCAACAAATCCATCAAAATGTGATCTGTGCGATGATAGCACTTGACAAATCTCGAAACAGTCTCAATATATCCATCAACTGTCTCAACAAATTTTGTCATGTCTGACGATATAGTATCACGAAGTGTCCGATCTAGCTTGCAAAAACTACAAACTAACCCTGCCCACATATTTTGTAATGTCGAACTAAATCGACACATGTCAAAATAGATAGTCAAACAAACAAACAAAACATTGGAATGTTGATATTGTCGTATGAACGACATAACAAGGGGTTCAATATTGTGGTGCACTTCAGTGTCGTTAACACTTCTCAAACATTGAATGTGATATCGGACGTATCCAGGGTGAATCAGACTGAGTTCATCTCAGTTCAACTGATCTTTGAACAGGGCATGCAGTTAAATCCCACTGTGTTTCCTCTTGTTTTACATGGCACTTATTTGAGGGAGGTTAGATGACTGGTTGCTATGGCGGGTGATGTAGGAGGTAGAGTATTGCGAGCTACATACTTTGGATTTCCTGTCAAAACAATTTTAAAATACATCGAAAGGGATTCAGAGACATGTCATCATGTGCCCTTGTACTATCAGCCCGTATTGAATGGTCATTCTGAGATGGGATAAACTGATGGGAACAATAGTAAGGGGGTATGTATGGATAACATTCTCTTTCGGCTTGTGGGCTCATTAATATTTCTCGTTATCATATGTGCATATAATTGATTGCTGGGACACTCGTTAGATTTGTAATACCTTTCCAATTTTCGGGGAAGCTCATTGTGGTTATGAACTGTGTTTGATGTTATAATTCGGAGAAGCTGAAACTGTTAGTTGGTTTAGCACCATGAAAATTACTTTGTAATTTATACCATGAAGAGTTGGCTTAGAAAACTTTCTAACCTTGACTCCAAAAATGAGCCGTCCTTTACACTGCAAACAAAAAAAGCGGCAGAATTATGATTCCTGACAATCCATCATTTAATGGGTTTATCGATTACTTACCAGATTGAATATTTGATTGGTCTGAGTCTCGTTCACCCCAGAAAGTGAAACTTACGATAACCTACTGTTTAATGCACATTAAACTGATTATACGACAGACTAATATGCACAAGCATACCAGCATGTATGTAGGCATAGTCTCGTATGGTCACGTTCCAAAGCTAAAAGTCACTTTTGACTGACAGCAAAGAAACAGTGGTCAGTATCTCCTTTCTTTTGAGACATCGTTTAGTGATTGTGGTGGTGTCGATCGTCATCCACAAGGTGTTCAGACGATGCACACTGTACGCAACGTCTACGTCGAATGAGAATCGGCTAGATTCTAACCGTAGGTAGCCTATGCAGATTGGGTATTGATCAATCATTCAATCGATCGATCGACTTGAAAAGATTGACACTTGTCGGTAGGTGAGTTGATGAGAAGCAACTCCGAAACCACAGATGATTCACGGATTGACACCTGTAGGTAATACATACCTAGGGTGCACAAAGTACAACCTTCTGTCAAATAGTTTCTGGTATATTCCGAACACGGCCTCCACAGTTTGGTATATTAGAAGTTAGATACGATTTTGCAAAATTATCCCTCTTTCACTGCCTCGACTTATGTATCATGGTAGGAAAACAAATGAAATCTCACCCATTTTGGGTCCGGTATATCAGCGGGCTGTCTGAAATGTTTTTCCCCGACAGTACTGCAAGTTACTTCAAGTTATACAACAGATGTCGGTCAGAATGTCCTTATTCGATATAGACCCAAGAGGTATAAACAATTCTGCCTAGCCAATATAGATTGCGTGATTCTTCAGTTCCATTTGAATTTCTTACATCACGCTGATGTCATCACGCTGTCTCTTCGCATGAGATCGTCTCATTTTCATTCACCAGTCTCATATACTAGGGCAATTATCCCAGAACTCGGGGTCTTCACACCAATTTGGGATGTTTACAGTCTTTTAAGCATTTTGCTTAATCGTTCAGATTGTTGGCAAAACGGGAAATTGCTCAATTATCTGTCAAGTCATGTTGGCAGAGCACGCATAAGGAAGCGGTTTTAACAGAGTTATTAAGCGTGAGCCGTTTACCTGTTACCATGCGGGGACGATGAATGACATAGTAGATTGTCCACTTAAGTTTGTCTAAGAGGTCGTAAGGTCATACTCGAAAATAGGCATGTTACGGTGAGAAGACGGCACGTGGACCACGTAACTCAGCCACACGTGTCTTTACACGTGCAACTGTTTCTTTTCCGCTAACAATTTTGATCGGTTAGTGTCACGTATTTACAAACATCTGTGGTGATCATAGGCTGATATTTCTTCATCCAAGTGTATGATGAATGCATTTCAAGTAAAAATGGAAACGGTAGAGAACTGGGCAAATTTTTTGCTATGAATTAGCAACTGGATTGAAACAGGGCATTGTGATTGCATCTAACATAGTAATTAACAGATTTGGACAAATAACACCATTTCTTTTGTTGATATGGATTGGGATATCTGGTCTAATGTGAACTAGAAGAACACTTACAGTTGAGCTCATCTCTTGTATTCCAGTAGACTTCTCATCCAACTCTTTGCGGAAGATAGCATTTTACTCGAGACAGGCTCTGAGTAAACCTCATCATTAGGGCGTATCTTTATCACTGTCGGGGTTATATCACCGACCATGCTTTCCTGAAGCAACCGTGTTGATAACTGTGTCATTGACCTTAAACTAGGCACGACTGAATCATCATATATGAACGCCCAGCCACATTGACATATTGTACTATACCAGTTTTGCTAGTAATCAAAAGTTATATAGCTTGTGTATATTATCACATTGTTGACAATCACTATGATTTGTTTTATTCTCAGTTTCTCGTCTCATGGGAGCTACTAATGCTGCAATGGCCAATGCTTATCCTGGACATTTGAGTCCAAATATCAGCACTGGCTTCGCAAACAATTGCGCACCATCATTGAATTATATAAACAGCTACGGTTTGTCTTGTGCAGCCTATCCAGAATTCAACAGTACTCACTTTGGCTCTTTCGGTAGTCCAAGCTCATCGATTGGTCCTCTCCAGTCTGCCGGACATTCTACAAGCCCGAGGTCAACAGCCGGTGGCGGCGGTAGCGCCGGTGGTGGACCGCCTAGTAGGAGCCGTCATCTCGGGAATGGTTTGAACGGTAACAGCATTGTCTCATCCTGTGCTTCGTTGCTGCACTCTGGTCAACCAGCATCATTTCATTCGTTTGGTTCTGGTCGTCGATCCGGAGATTCTGCAGATTATGCGGGTCACGGTTCCAGTGCATTCGGACTACACACTTCTCCATATAATGCAGCCATGTTGGCCTACGAAAAGCACCAAAAAGCTGTTGCAGTTGCCGCGGCTGCCGCAGCAGTGGCTGCCAGTGGAATACACCACCATCATCATCCTCATTCGTCTGTACAGCTTCAACAATCCCATCAGCAACAGCAACAACAGCAGCTTGTAACAAATAGACCTGCAAGCACAGGAGGTGGGGTACATTCATCATTACATCAGTTACCCCATTCATTACATCACATGCATAATCCACATACAGCTTCGTTTCGGGGTCTGTCACAACGTCGTAAACGTCGAGTTCTGTTCACACAAGCACAAGTATACGAACTGGAAAGAAGATTCAAACAGCAGAAATATTTATCAGCCCCGGAGCGTGAGCATTTGTCTCAAATAATCAATCTGACTCCCACTCAGGTATGTGATACAGTTGTGAGCAATTAGCGATTTTGCCTAAGAAATAACACATAGTGTAAGAAGTTGTAGTTTAATGTTGAAGCAAGACCTAACCTTCATCAGCTCTTTAAGGATTGTATTAATTTCTTCAAAGATGTTTAGACTTGTATCAGATGAGAAAAGTTGTGAAGTGTTCCTCAGGGTTTGCACTGAAGAAAAAAACACTATCTAAATACATATATGATTTTGATTGGAGTCCGAGTGAATATTAACACGACCAGAACCGAAAGGATATGGGACAAAATATGCTGAAAGTCATATAATCGATTCTTAGTTGTCACATTATTGTGAACCGCCGCGGTACTTGCAGCGTCTGTGGTCGCTCAAGAACTTGTTATCGCATCTCAGCGGACTACAAAGTATATCACATTGTAAAACATAACGAGAGCTGGAATGTGTTGGTTAAACTCATCTTGCGTCGAACGGTCAAAGAGAGGCGATTTCAGCTTGGTGCGGTAGTTGGCATATTCACATTCGTGGTCATCTGAGCTGAGAACTACTTTTGGATGCATCCTATTACTTGAGTTCTCCATACCCGAGGCACACCGGAACAAAATGAAACAATATAACCCACACTGTACTCATATATCTTTCTGACTGTTAGCGTAAAAAGAGAAGTTGTAATATACGGAACTTCACGGTTCAAAACGTGTCAAAATGCTTAGATATAAACTCTAAATGGTATTTGTAGGAAAACGCTTTTCCCAGTTACTATTCTTTTACAAGCTATACATTCAGGTAATCGTTGATCTTTTCCTACAAAAATGGTGGAATAGTTATTTATTCCTAGAATGGAATCCGGATTCACAATTCATAATTGCAATAGTCTGCGGAAGAGGGTACATATCTTCTTCATTGTGTTTTCCGATCATCATAAACTGTGAACCTACTTAGCTTGGATAAAATTTTGAACGAACAGTAGTGTACAGTTTTTGATTAAAGTTGATCGGAAGTACGCACTCGTAACCCAAGCAATAGTTGAACTCTAGTCTGTATACTTTTGAGATAATCACGCTGAACCCACATTAGACATGATCAACGTCTTATCTGAATACCTTTATTTGTGCTAGACGAAGGCATGTGACTGAGGAGAGATTTGCTATGCATAAACATTGAAGGACAGGCCATTTAAAATGTTTTTTCTTGCAACTACAGGTAGTTTAAATTCCACGATATATAGAATAATTTTCAACAGATTATCAGTCTGTCAATATTGTCCTCTGTCTAGTCTCAGTGCGAGACGATAATCACTCCGAACCAATTTCCTGGTTTATTAAAACAGGTGAAAATCTGGTTTCAAAATCATCGATATAAGTGTAAACGTGCGCAGAAGGACAAAGAAACTGGTAGCCTAACCGAAAACCCAACATCCACTATGGTTGAGGTGTGTCCACATTCACAGTCACAGTCCCTTGGACGTCAGCCTCGCGAATCTCAACGGTCGACCTCCAGATCAACTGCAAACAACGTCAGTCAAACAGGGGGATTTGCCAGTCGCAAACCGGATTGCATCGGGCCCATGGAACCAGACGATGATGCTGGTTTGCAATGCAATCTGACCGGACTCAGTGAACCCGCATTGAGTACAGACATATCCAACTGCTCAGAGTCGTCTTCTCTGAATGACTATACAGAAGATCATCCATCCAGTATACAAGCACGTCAAAATGGCGAACGTAAGATGGGTACAAAAGCGAATCATCACTATTCAACAACAAGCCTGTTAGACAATACAGTGGCAGCGCGAAAACAATTGATAGCACGAACTGATGATCCGAGTCCAACCAATAGTCAGATTCAATCTCCACAATGTGACCCGACTGACAGCAGATTGAATTTTCTCCGCTATTCTGATTCAGGCACAACAGAAGCGTACAACGAGGCTCATATAACTCTTTCCAGGCTCGACTCCTCACATTTGGCATTCCAAGCGTTGCGCTCGTCTAAACAACGTGATTTTAACGTTGCATCTGAAGACTTACCATCTCGGCAACAACAGCATCAACAAATAGGGATGGATGTTACCAGAAGTGCAATCAGCTATTCATCTAATCCCTTCACCAACTACCCATTTCCCACATCTACCTACTATCCCCCCATCTATAATCCATCGCCACCATACATGCCACCAACACAACAATCCAGTGCGGGACGGATCAGTTCTACTTCACTGTTCGATCCTCCATTATCTACCAATCTGATCTCCGAAACGACGACGCCGTTCCGTCTGGATGTGAAAAAATTCGAAGCCCCATCCCAACCGCAGTCTGCACAACGAACCCAACCAGCTGACTTGTTCAGTCCATCTGGTGTCAACAAAATATCACCACCTCTGTCTCATACTCATTCACCCTCCTCATCCCTGTCTGTTGCACCACCGAGCGTTTACTCTGCACAATTAACAAATATGATAATAGCACCTGCAAACCAGTTCCCACAGTCTGAACGTAATCATACAGATCCAGTTGAACTGTCCTTGTTGGAACGCTTCCAGATTGGACGACATTTTACCGATGAGGAAAGTCCAGTGGTAACAAGAAATCCCGGTGATATTAACGCCATTCTTTTAAAGCATAACCAAAAACGTACCTGTTTGTCCACAGTAATAGAGGGAACCGATAATCGAAATGGTACAAAACAAGAACAAGATTACCGGAACTACAAGAAATATGGTCAGCCGGAAACTGTGATTTCCTCTTCCTCATCCGCCGCCGTTTACTCCCCGAAATCATCCCAATCGGCAACAAACCCGGAACTTTCTACGACTGCGGTCGATACGCTCGGCCTACCTCCTGTTTGTATGAAGGAGATTACCATGGTTTCAATTTGAATAACCGCTGCGATTTTCACGTTGCAACAGATTATGTCTATATCGTTATTCTCCCTCTGTTAGTCGTTCAGTTTCCCATCACTTTTTCTGTTTTTCCAGTCACTTCTGTCTTTATCAGCTGAGGGAAGTGAAGTTATGACAGTATGATATACTAAAAAATACTTGCAACTTTACAATCTGTCATTTTTACATCTACTTGGTTGGAACCAACGGCTGCCTTGTAGGATGGAATTTCTGCCGGCAAGTCGAGTAGTTGATAGATTTAGAATTCTATGGATCTATCTACCTAACCACTGAGATAACTTCAGTGCATACTCACAAGGCAGAAAGTAGGTTTGCAGATGCCCAGTCGATTTTATCATGCATGGAAAATGTCCGCCGATTGTTCCTCTTTGAAAACGGCAGCTTATGCACGATAACAGTGGATTTACCATGTGGGCTAAGAGTCTTCAGCGAGGGTAATTGGATTATCCCTGTGTTTAAGGTGCACTCCTATCATCGATTTCACTGGCTGGGATGCGTTTCTCATACCTTACTTCATTGAGTAGTTGGTAGCTGAGGAATTGGATGTCGTCTGAAAGAAACTGTTCACCGAACAGACAAGCTGTGAAGTATGAGGCAAGTGACATTGGGGTTTGTCTCCGTTGGCTCAGCGTACTCCCGATATGACAATCAAGAATCCTGGACATTTATAGTTACATGCAGTCTCATATACGGTACAGACTCTTAGACAGGGGTGCCCGCTTTAGAGATTTGTTAGAACATGAATAAACCAACTCATTTTTTCTGTCATTCTCCTATGTTGTACGGTACTAGGCCTGCAGTCGTACCAGGCCTTCCCTTGACTACATATGTAAGTGTTGTGAGCAAGCAGATCTCAGAGGAAGTGGCCGGGATACATGGTACTTCGGATGTGACAGACATAGTTGGCAGTCACAACGTACCATTGTGTATGTACAATAAATACGTTGGACTGTTTTATAACACTTTGTGTCTTCGTTAAAATGTACAGCAATATGTCTGCAAGTGACGTTTCAGATACACTTAGCATCATACGCTCTAAAAACAAAAACGCATTTCAATAAGAGCTACCGATATTTAGAGGATCAGGAACAGCTTTATTTCGTCAATCACTTTGCATCTGTGGTTGCCATCAATCTACCGAGAAGGCTGTTTGCCCAACAAGTCTAATTCCTAAAGCATTCAGATGTAACATTCGCATTGAGCGAAGCAGAAACTCAACACTAGGGTAAATGATTAAGCAATCCCAAATGACCTTTAGTGTTCTTTGGATATTAAAGACACTTGAAATTGTAGCTCCACGCAAAGCAGCTTCATGTTTGATGATCGATGAAGGTCTGTCTTGTCCAGTCTGACTGACGATTTCTAACTTAGTAGTTGTACTAGAATATTAAGAATCTCAAGCACGGGTTATGTGATCTACGGGAGGTTACAACTATGTCGGGAGCCCAGACAGTAGTCTGTTCCTAGCTTTTTCACAGCTAGATATCATTTTGATTTTTACCCCTACTAACGAAGGATTATCTAACCAGTGGTCTCCAGTCCGGTCGAGGCAAGCGGTTGGGCACAACTGCCATCAATGAACTGGTGGATGATTCTAAAATTATCACAACGCAGAATTGGATAGTGCCCGATATGTACGCGTCAAAGTGGTAGGCCAGAAGCTTACCGATCGGACCATAGGGAAGCGGACAGTGGGGCTACAGTAATGCACGCGAGTTATGTCTCAAGCTGTTGTATTTCCCTTTATCTTGCGTTGAAATCGATCAGTCTATGAGAATGAGAGGTGCACAGGCTAAGGATAGTAATCCTGCCTACATGAGCAGCCACCAAGTTCTAGAGCATACAACTTAGATGTTGACAGTACTGGAAGAAACTGGGTCAGATACATATTAGTTTTGACTTCAACTTTATATCCTGTGACAAATCATCCTCTGATTCATACCAATTAAACCAATCACATACACACGCGATTGTATCGAAATACCGCACAAATGCGGCTGGAACTCTACGAAAAAAAGAATACTTTTGACAAGACCCATCTTGAAATCGGGCTATTCTGTTGGCCCCATTAATAAATAATCACATAATTCATTGGTAGCATTCACAGACCTTTCCCAATGGAGGTGCCACGAGAATATCAACCATATTGTGCACCATTCATGAGTTGCGTAACACATATTGGCAACCTAACTGTCTCGACTGATTCACCACAGCCGGAAAGTGATCACTGATCATGACCAGGTAAGTTCCATATTGGCAAGCTCAAAATTTTCGAAGGTGTACAGAAAGGAACGTAAATCAAACGGTTCGAAAAACATTAAGCCTTTTGGTAGTCGACACCTAAAATGGCCACCATTAGAGGAGGTCTAATGCCTACCAAGGTTAGGGCATCTACGTGCATACCAATGCTGCACAAGCTATGCTATGTCTTAAGATCCGGACGTATGACACATCGACGTTCGAACAATGAGAGTTTTTGAATTGGGCGCTTACCAACACGCCCGCTTTAACACCAGGAACCAAAAAATCATCATTAGGTTGTACTCTGAACTGTTGTTTGCAGCGTTATTGTACATGGAAGACCAAGGCTTAAGTAGCAATAAACCGATAATCAGTCCAGGATCTCATTTCTACCACCGTTTAATGCAAAGCAGGTTTCATTCATGTACGGATGCGAACCGGAGTAACTAAATAAGTGAATGGACAACAATGAAAGATGTTGAGTGATATGGAAGTAAAGTTCCATTATACAATGGTTCAAATTTAACTGCGAGATTCGTTCATTGCCAGTGTGTTTGGCAACTTCAAATAATGGAAAACTATCTAAAGTTGCATTGTTAAGTACAAAGTTACATTCACTTACGTCATTAACGTAAACATAAGCACAACATGTTGATATGTAGGGTAATCACAACATGTGATAACAATGCAGGTCATAGAATTCGATGTGACCCACAATGGAGCTGACTGCTTTGTTCACCTGAACCATGTTAGTATTAGTGAGTGCTTCATTATATGTGTCTACGAAAGTGGAATGCAACAACCGAAAGTTAATGATGGAACATTGTTTTCGAGTTAAATGGGAAGTGATACTCATACTGGTCCGAATATCGTGGGGGTAATACATGATGGATGAGCTTAACTAAATTATCACAGCGAATACGTATACATTCCAGGTGGTAGGTAGTCGAGTGTACGCGTTGCCTTAAAAATATACTTGAGGCTGTCAGTGCTGCACATTTCGAACGGACGCTGTTATCCGGCGGTGTGATTCGCAAAGAAGGTGGAATTACTTTTGCGGAAATACAACGAACATTGAACACACGGTGATTGACCCAGTTGGCATACTTCTTCGCCAAAGTGAGTCGACTATTAATCAGTTGTAAGATATCCGCATCAAATGTTGTATGAATAAAGTCAAACAGTTTGGGCGTCGTGTTTAATCTGTTATTGATAAATGGATTGAGAATAACACAACGTT
>LUCH01001333.1:114935-132024 GCA_013368495.1 Paragonimus heterotremus
ACGATCTAAACATCCCAACCAACCATGTTCTTGTCAAAACCTATCATGTTACAAACTAGTCTTCTCTCTCAAAATTATGTGTTTTTACTCACCTGAATGTTGACCACTCAGAGATGACCTAATTCTGAGTTACTACCTTCTAGTTGAAGCAGTCACGAATAAGCTATACCAATTGGTCGATTCAAATGGGCTGAGAGGTTGCAGTGAAATGCTGTACACATTTATGTCCCTAATTTCCATTAGACACATTTTTTAAGTCATGCCCTGTTTTCCGTATCAGCATTTTGCACATCCTGTTATAGTTCTGTTGGTGAGCGGCAGTTCAGTGGGATAATTGTTAGTCAACTGTAGTTACTACCTCCTCAAGCGCGCGATCCAATAAGTTATTAGAGTACTATTTGTTTGGCACTAGTGGACTGTGAACACACTAATTTCGTCTTGTTTTGTTTTGTCCCTACTTTAGATCCCAATTTTTAAACAGTAAGGCCCTTCAGAAAAGCTGACATCTCACTGACGTTGCTGGAACAAACCGCACCGGAACTTGAGCTTTCAGTCTCAGACCAGTGTATAGGCCATTGAAGCGAAATGCACAAAATGTTAACTGGTTGATTCGCCACCCCAGTGATTCACTGTCTGACGTAATTCTTTGTTAGAAATGGCATAATTAACCGTCACACATAAACGGATTCCAGGTATTTCGTCAATTCGTGTGGTCCGACAATAACTGATGGTCCCTTCGAGCGGTTAGTTAACCAGAAGTTATAATATATAGGTTGTTTTTTTAGTATACATGACTGGACTTGACTGTCTCACAGCTAGCGTTAAACTACTCTTTCCGACTCGTTGCATTGTGGTCCCAACTGACGGGTGATTAGAAATGTTTGTCCTTTTTGGGTCCAATAGCATCAGCCGGCGGGGAAAAACAGAGGCGGAAGGTGTAGTCATTTACTCAATAGCAGTTGGAACATATCTGGCCAGCCTGAACGTGTTTCAAACAAAAGTGTACATGGTACAAGCGTAGATGTTGACAGAATGAAGGAGAGTGTATACAATGATCAGAAGATTGCAAATATTTACTGCATGCAATGTGTTACCTACCTGAAGCGGGCTCTCACATAGATCTCATATATAGAGAAACGCAAACAGATATTCATTTTTCCAGTTTGAGTCGTTTCAGAAATCATACGACGGTTGGTAGTCATGAGACAAGTGACAGTAATTGTTTTCCATTGCCTTTCAATACTGCCAAATTGCTGTTTAAAGCTTGTTGTTGACTTGCACATACCGTCCAGCTGGGACTAAGTCTAGAATGGTCTGAAATTTGCCATTTTAATTATCAGTTCGATAGAAGCTGTTTTCGTTTCCTAACTTACAAAACCAAAACACAGTCATTTATTGTCTAAAACGGTTGCAATCATGAAGGCACATACAAGTACTTCAGCTTTGGAAATACCTTCGTCACATTACCCGCAGACCAAGCGATACACAGACAACCGAAATTAAATGAACGTCTTCGATTAATCCACGATCAGCCCTAATCCAGGACTAAGTCCTGTGTGTCCTGAACCTCGTGCCTTCTCATGTCCCCAAGAGATTTAGTTCAACCATCGTCAACTCCACCCCTAAACGATGGTCATATTACCACCTCTATCTTCCCGCATTTCTTAATACACAGTCCGTAAGCCGATTCCGATTCAGATGTGCTCATGTGGGACCAAGGTAGCCTTATCACATGCGTTCATTTATCTATCCATCTTAATGTATCCGACACACGTTCGGCATCTGTAATCAAAAGTATGAAAATAAACTAGACGACTTTTTGGGTAGGATTAATTGCGTCATCTTTGGCTGGTCATCCACTTGCTTTTTTCCATCGCCACATTGCCTACGAAACAGAAATTCTGTGTTTAAATTCGTTGGCACTTAGAGAAGGAAATGTGGTTATTGGGGGGAACACTTCCTCATTGTTACCGATTGTACTGACCTGAATTTCAAGGTTAACTGGTCAGTTCATCACCACTTCCAGTTATGGGGCTTTGGATCTATCACTAGCCCAATTCATTCATCGAAGATTACCGTCAATATTGTCTCAACTCCAGTGGGCTTAAGAGAGAGGATACTCCTTAGAGTAATCTGGCATACTGGCTTTTTAAGGTAATCAGTTCGCACCTCGTTTCGACTCTTCTGTCCGAAGCAGTTCAGGCAAAAACGAAACAAATCATGGCACAGTGTCAGCATGAGGTTAACCAGCGTGAAAACGTCTTTCACTATCTATTCTCTAACCCACAGTGGACTGTGGTTTATCTCAATCTTGTTGTTTTGGTGTATATGACAGATATAATCAGGGTAAAATTCAAACAAAGAAACTTTATGTTGCGTGTCACGTTTTCTGCACACTCACTGATCGATTAGTTTTGATATGACTATTTATCCTGTTAGTGCCAATCGTAATCTGAAAGTTAGTTGTTTGAGTTTGTCCTTCGATATTCTTACTGAGTTGATTTTCAAACAAGAATGACACTAAGCACAGTGGGTCATTAGTTTGAGGATGGGAAACGGGAAAATGAACATCATCACATCGACTTCAGACCATCACAGTAAGAAGCAGCCGAAACAGACCGTGTCCAACCTAGTCAGTAGCATTGATCTAAGACAGCGTTGTCCATCACCTTCAGAATAGGAGCTAAGTGCCATATCTGTGAGTGGACAACCAACTGCATTTATCTATACTTAATAAATAAAGTTGATGGCAGCAAAGCTTAATTAACGAATGTACATACTAATTTTTTAGAGTAGACTTCTGATCATGAAGGCTTGTGTGAAACGCATTGATGTGATGTTTGGTGCACTTTGCTGTGCGAAGTTCTGACACTGAGTTGGACGAGATCGTATACAGAACATTGCCTAACTAGGCGTCAGTCAGCTGAGTTCGTGACTTGTTGAATGCGATTTCAGGAAATGTTGACCACCGAACATGGGCGACAATTTTCACGTGAAATATCAGGTCTGTATAAATCCCACATACTAGAAGATTCCTATAAAATTCCGGCTATGCCAAACCATCAGCATGAACAAGTAACGAGTTACTACACTGTTTCTCAAGCAAGTTCCACTGGACTTTTCTGTGTCTGTGATTGTGGATGTTTTATTATGGGCAGTATAATTACACAACCGACGAATTAAGTAGACCAAGACTGACAGCATTTTAGAGCACACACGGACATTTTTATGTATAGACTATTGGTATAACGAGTTAGATTGAAAAGCATGGTAATTTTGGCTGGCGGATTAGACTGAGTTAGTTTTCTTTGCTGGTCTCATTTCGTCCTTCTGATGATTTCCATTAATGACGTAACCCTTAACGAGAGAGTGTTACTTGGGGTTTGTGTGTAGTAATGGAATACTGAAAATACATTCAGTAATAATTGTTGTGTCTCTCATCTACTCCCAGACATTCCTGAATTGCTATCACCACCCTGTCATCACGGGTTTAATTTAATTCAAACGCGTGCCACGTTCAGATGTTCTCTGTTTCAGGTCTTCACGGAGTTTACACGAGTCTCCATTTGTCTGTGTAAAAGGAATCGCCATGGTGATGGATATTGAAATCAGAATGTCCCTTTTATTGTATCAAAGCTTGTAGACGAATGTACAACAATATGATTTACAGATATGCTTTAACATTGATAAGTATCCTAAGTTTCCGGACTTTGGAATAATTTCGAAACTTGTGAACATTAATACATTTACGAGTTAGTTTACTGTTTACTTGAGATTCAGTGAAGTCCTTAGGTCAGTGCTGATATTAAGAGTACTAATTTTAAAACTGGTTTATGGTTGGTGTACCTAATTCACCAAAGAAATCCGCACGATGGACAGGGTTACACAGAGCTAATAGCACGGGGATTCATTTCCGTTCCAACTTAACCTCATTTGCACGGCCATCAAATGCAGTCGAGTGTAGTAAGTTGCATAATGTCGGTTATGGTACCAAAACAGTAGATATGGCAGTGGAGAACGCAGTTTGGAGCCCACAATTCAACAAAACTCGTCAAGATATCCTAATCCCAAATTGGTCCGTTTTTTTACAATGGGATACGTTATTGAAGGTTTTCTGATCCCTATGTACAACCACGACGCCTCACGATACGTTTCATCCTTGACTTCATTTCAACCTGGAACTCACGTGATTTGGAAACTTTGCCATGAAACGTTGTTTGCTCATACAGAGGTTCATATTCTTACGGGTGAGTAATGGCGAATTTTTGGTATGAGTGAAGTACTACTCATTTACTCGCAGTTTTCATTGTTCAAATGGAGATACTTGACTCCAGATTCGTCCTTGCTTGAACATGCTACACAGATGACATGAGCTTCTAAACCAAGACGATGTTTTTAAAACGAAATTTGAAGAAATTGATTCTTTTATATGACTTCCTGAGTAATCGAGTCTGGTCACAGGTTTTGCGAACTGTTACAAGTGCAGTTCGCCAAGTAACTTCAGATGAGCCACGCATACCCTACTCAGTGAAGAGTTAACAGAACACAACAATAACTGAAATGTACGGGGGGGGACGTTAGGTGAAGTAACATACTTTCACATTCTTATCGGAGGTTTTCTTATAACTGTGAAAAAAATATGAATTCAAAGAGATGTGTTTATACACAAAAACCTTGTTATACATTCCCTTGAGAATGTTCACTAGGCAACATGCTGAGTTACTCCTATACATTCGTAGTGTACTCTCAGTTTGTTTGTAGACTGAGTCATGTAGGTGAGAGAATTCTACTAACGTCTAGCTCGATTTCGTCTCTGTTGCGTCAATATCTTGTCAGCTTCCTATACAAACAATATCGTTTAACTGAACAGAGGGACTATTGGAATACTTGAGAAGTGTGTGTGTTCGCACAGGGGTATGGGTACTAAATTGCTTGCGGCCCTAAATCGATTGACCCACTTCAGCCGTTATCCGACCACCCGTAGCCGTTAATTGGTCGTATAGAAACCGAGAAACTAATCTGTTTGTTAGCCCTCCAATTCCGCACACACACACACACACACACACACACACACACACACATACACACAAACACGGGAGAACGAGAAAGAGAGAAAGAAGAGACGTACTCAGAGAACACTGTGCTACCGCCTGTCGGCCGATGTTGAAGATACATCCAACTGGTCTAAATTACATTCGCCTGGTCATTCATCAACCCATCGAGCTCGGTCCTCACACTCAACACACAATAACACGAGCGCAGACGGGCACTTCAAAGATTTCTTTTGCCCTCGATCTACGTTCATCCACTTGAGTCCCAAGAGAAACGGGTTGTTCGGATCCGGCTGCATTAACCAGGCCGACATAGAACGCCTCAAACTCATTCAGAATACCGCTGTTGTGATGGTCCCCGTTCACATTTGGATGGGTGAGATGACAAGACAAAAGTCTGCTCACAGTTATAGTTGCGCGGCTAGGCACAATTTTGGGGTTAAAGAAAATAATGCCTGAAATTGAGGACCAATGTTACTGCACGTTAGTTAATACATCGTTCAGAGCAAGACAGAGATCATGCTTGTATGGTTATTGATGTGATGGTTAGAACGACACAACTGTCTTCTTAACAACGAGGTGAAGAGGTGAGCAAAATTTTGACAGTTTATCATTAGGCCAGTAACTACTGATAAGTTGTACGTCACCCACGATTTATTACAGCCATTACCGTCCCCTAGGCCTGTTCCGTCAACCTTGTACACCCTTGTCGCAGCTCGTCAGTAGTGTGAAAACTGATAATTAAACCGTGGTCATGCTTTCCTGAGGCAATCTTCTTGACCAGTGCTGTCTAACAAAGACAGAACTCGAACCTAGTGCTTTTTTGAAGGGAGGTAGATGAAAAGTCTATGGGAATATGGAGCTGGCAATCAGTCGTTAATGATGTTCAGCTTGTACAAACTGAAACTTTGTACTAACTATCAGTGGTACTTGCAGGTTAAAATAATAGACACTGATTAGGTTCATATTTGAATGAAGAGTGCTTCATTTTTCGAGTCGGGAAACCAAAATTGTCTTATCAGTTTAGAGTTTTCAGCGGAAGGTCGTGACTAATCAGTTGCTTGCCACGAGCGATTACAGGGACGAAAGAACTTCCTTTACGCGAGCAGCTCTGGATCACATGATCGAAACGCAATCTGTTCGGTCATTGCGAGATATTACTGTTTTAGTTACCTCAGTTGGTTTATGTTTGAAGTCGTTTCAATCAATTCGGTTAGAAAGAGGAAAGAAGTAGTGTTCAGTGATAAAACAAGAACCCAGTTTGCAGCAGGTGAAGGTTATCGATTCAAAATTTGATTCCAATACATGCCGTTAACTGGTTGAAATGAAGAGGAAACTAGTGATAGAGTTTGGATTTATGAGCGAGCATTGAGCCGCAGACAAAGTACGATATAACTATAAGCGACGTGAATTCCATTCACATTTGATCGATGTTTCTCAGTCCGATTGACGTCTCAACAGGTCCTTTTGGAAATGGTGCCTTAGGCTAGGTTTTCATCTCTGCTAAAGCTGGCTGGAAACGAGTAATTTTGTTCTGGTTGGCGGTTGCATTGCAATCCAGATTCTCACTGGGAGATTAGATTGTGCAATACGCCAGTAGCCTCACTTTATGAACCACCGCTTTAACACACCCGCAAGATCAGCTGTGTTCACCTGTAAGTGATGTTCAGTTGACGCGATTGCCTTCAGAGCCTGATTATGTAATGAGCTACCAGAATTGTCTCTCTCCTACACAATCAAGCGACCGAAACATTGTTCACAAACAAGCGTAGACAAGCAGTAAATTATGATAACATGATCAGGCTTTATGCGAGGTCAGTGGTGTAACGACCCATCTGGTCAATTTTTTGAGAATGTTGATTGGAATGCAAATCACCATGTGGGTAGAGATATCTATTGTTGCTGAGCTAGAACGAGAAAGAAACCCGAACACAATATTTCTGTTCAAAAGAGGTCGTTTGATAACTTCATGTGGGCACAGAAGTTATCAAATATGGGCAGTGTACGATTTGAATCAATCAAGTCCAAAACTGCACATCAGTGACACTTTTATCGTTCAGTCTATAGTGGACTAATTAGTTCGTCTATCACTATATACATTTGGGCGCAGCTTTCGTGACGTCTATATTCTATAGCCCAATGTGCCACATTGGTAACTGAACAGTTTGTCAGTTATTGATAAACAATCTCAACTCCAGTAGCCTTGTATGCTTTGGCTGAGGTTTACGGAAGTGGACAACGTTCATCTCACATGTGATTTATACATTCGTAGATAAAGATGATCCGATATCGCTTTTACTCGCCTCCGTATTATCTTTTCTTGTTTCAGTATGAGTTGATTAGACACCGAGTAGCTTCTCTATACCTGTTCAATTTAAGATGTCACAGTGACAATTTCGTGTATCGTGATATCATGAGCCACCTGATTTGACGTTCGTTTAAAATAATCCGGAAGATTCGTCTGTTATTATTCCGTATCACCAGATTTGTCCAAACCAAGGGGAGCACACTAAGACAGTGAGTAGACAGACACATTCTTTATAGTGAAGTTCCGCCACTGTATATGAGCTTACAGTAATGGATGTTCTGACTGAAGTCCGGTCAACAAGCGTCAGTGAGCCATAATAGTGAGAAAATATTGAAATAGGGCATATAGTAGTTGTAACCCAAGCAGAAAACTTGATCCATGAGTAGCATATTAGCAGTAGATTATCACCGTTGGGTTTTATTTTTACGGCTTAAATGGATTGCAAATAATATATACTACATTTAAACTACTCATTGTTATATACGTTGGACAGCTTCTTTCAAGAGTGTATGTTAATCATAAAGGAATATTTGAATACTTCCTCAGGAATATCACTCCTGAAGGGGAAAATAATGTAATGGACCTACCATATTTCCAGACGGAAGTCTGTAATGATTATTGAGTTTCTATGCCAGGTAGCTAATTTTGTGAACATTGTCACATAAAATATCTTATGAATAGAAAGGGAAATCGTAGTTGGTCGTAGCTTCCACATGCAAACAGGCTGTTCAGTCAACCTTTTTCGAAAGTCAGTCGTGTTTCGTTTTTATTACACCTCGTCAATACCTTAGAATTCCAGGAACATCTAAAGATGCAACCGTTTTGACCAACACATTGTTGACCGAACAGTAAGAGTGATCGTATTGTCGAGTTCAAACGTTGAGTTACATTCAATTCTGACTATTGTTCAGGTTGCTTAATCACTGCCAAAGCTGACAAGGTAGCTATTCCGTAAGCTTTAACAATTGCTGCGGTAATCAGGAATTTGTAGCCAATTTGAACTCACAGAAACCACTAAAATTTCTTAGTATTACAAATTAAGTCTAGCCAGTAAAACGCTTCATAAACTGAGAGAGCTGGATTTTCAGCTTTTTTTTACGCACGCATATCTTCAACAAATGTGGAACATCAATCTATACGCACCCGTAACAATGAAAACGAGAGGCCCAGAAGCTTTTGAAACAAGATACCTCATGTATTTTACAAACAGTTGCTGCTGCTGCTCACCAGCTGGTTCGACCTTGTTTGGTATCATCAACACCATGCACACTAAGAAATCGGATTGCGCGACGCACGAATGGGCGTTAGATGACAGTTCAGAAACTTATCTACTAGACCACCGGTGTGTGGCCTTCTAGTTCGCACGTAAACCTTTGACGCATTAGTCTTGGATGCTGCTGTTTGCAAAGCACCTCCCTCAACCCCTTGTGGAGACGACGTAGATGCTTCGTAGTTTGAAAAGCAGCTACAGGAAGCTGGTCGGTTTCGGTAAATGCGTAAAAAGAGTCGCAACAGCCAAACAATGTAAGGCATACAGATCAGTATGCAATCACTACCGTTTCAATACCTATTGTGTTGTATTCAACCTGTAAGTCTAATTATGAACGGAACCGATTGTTAAGACCCTACGAAGAACAGTGAACCTATTTTTTGGAGCTCACGTGACCACAATTCACGTAACCGAGCTAATGAACAAAGTCATGACTGTTCAAACAACGGAGTACAGACTATTAAACCGAAGTGACTGAGGAAGGACCTTCTTTTGATATAGTACTCCCCGAATTCTGTGATGTCCTTGGTTGAGTTATTCGTTACACAGTGTTAGAAAAATTCAGCAAATGTAACCTTATGGGACTGTTGCTTAGAGGACCCTAGGTTCACACAGCTGGCATAAAAAACCAGGTTGAAACCAACGGCAAGTGACATAACACAAGGATACATCATTTACGACCCTGATTTGTCAATTCACCGATGTGACTTCTTTTTGATGATACAAAAATTTGATGACTAACACAAGATTCATGGACCGGTGGACTTATCTTGTACCACTTTATATTGTACTAATGTGGGAAGCTGTCCTTCTTCGTAGGTCAGTTAAGTTGCAAAAGTTGTCCTAAATGGGCCAATCAGTTCGAAGGTTACCAGGTTGTTCAGTCTCATTGTGTGAGTTTTGACACGTCAACCTGACGGTTCCTTGAAAATTATGGACCAAGAAAGTATCACGCAAACTCTTCAACTTTCATTCACAGCTAACCCCCCATGGTGCCTCATCAAAGACATCTGTCCTCTAAATCAAACAATTTGCTTAAACTGTTTCAGACAAATTGTTAACAGCTTACTGTTCTAGCTTAAATTCCGAAATGACTGCGGTACCTATCTGTTATTATCCAATAAAATAAACGCAGAACGGAAGACTGTCATTAGTGCCAACACTTAATCATAGCTTAGCTAGTCCCGAAGATGACGGTTGTGTGATATGCGGTCAGTTGGTCGTACACCCAAATAACAGCCCCAGTAAATCCCATATATGAGCTCATTGGACAAATATTCACTCATACCCCGTGAAACGCGCATTGCTACCGGATGAGTATCCTTAACCAATGTAGAGTTCCATAGTTCGAATCACGTTACGGCTTCAGCAGTCCCAGCCAAAATTCCTTGTTCACTCACACAAAGTGACAACTGTCCTGTTAGTCTGGCATTCGCATGCATCATCGTTTATTAGTCACAAATTCACGATCTAAGACACTTAGTCCTTCCTGTTTAGAAACAATACAGAATACATAAATATGGTCCTAGTTCTTCTGTAGATTTATTAAACCGTTTTTCTTCCAGTTGTTCTCACACTATATGTGATCTAAAAGGTCGATCAACACGAATTGAAAAGTTGAAACCATTTTTGTTGACTTGTGTTATGGTTTTCATACTTACACAATTATCTACTGACCATCCATTGAAATATTCCCGCTTACTGATGTAGGGATCTTATGTTCAGGTTTGTTAGTACTGAAAATGTGAAGGCAGTAGTTTATTCGTCTTCTTGAATCTCAATCAACCGTAATCTATGAGCTGTTCATTCAAGGCTAATGTATCATAAACTGGCATTCGCTGGACCGATTAGGTACGTATCCAAAGCTGTTGCATCCCGTTAAGTTGGTCGATAGGTTAATCGTTGCTGTTGCTATAAATGATTGGGTGAGATAAGTCATCCAGGCGGAACAGCTAGCTGTTTTCGCCCAGTTAGTCTGGCAAGTTAGATTATAGCTACCGCATATCACAAAATAGTATAAATTTCAACCAAACTAGACATCGTGAAACAAGACGGTTCTTCCAGTGCTCACGGTAGTGTGTTGTGTCATATCTCTGATTGCTTGCTACCTTATTCTGATTTGCTTATTACAGTAAGAAAGCAAAGATAAATGGAGCAACATATGAACATCGATCTACCATGAAAGTTTTGGTTGACTGGGACACTTCCTCAAATAACATCCATGAACACCTGACCCAATTTTGTTGGGGTCAAGCTCTTGCAAATACAACCGTGCAGGAATGGGCTGAGTAAACGGTCTACCGAAAATGATTTGTAAACTGATCGGTTAGAGGAGACAACGATACTATTGTTAGGGGTCACTTACTTGAAAATCGGTGGCTGGAGGTGGATCAACTAAGGGACACTCTGAGTGTATTCGTCAGCTGCGTTATAATAACCATACAGAAAAGTTGTAAAGGTCAAAGACTTGTGCGCCGTGTGCATTCAGAGCGCAGGCATCAACAAAAGAAACCGGATCTCGAGGACTGCAGGTGTTCACGGGTTCTGTCACGAGATGAGATTTTGTTTCACCAATGGAACCTGGAGGACAGACATGCTTCAAGGCAGCATAGATACCAGATTCTACGCCACCCAAATATCCCCGCCCAACCGTCGGTGGAGTAGATCACGTTGATCATTTTCTGAGGCTGAACAAGTGTTTTTTTGAGCGATTGTGTGCCACCCAGACTACGGCAGTTTGCCCCCATTATGTTACCCTTTTGCGTTGACTAGGTGAAACAGTCATTAAAAAGAGCTAGTTTAAGTTGCTTAGGGGCGTTCTGGCTCCTATTGACAAGGTTTCAGGTGGCCCAAGCAGTCATACGAGACTGACTTGTAACAACCATACTGTCCGCTATTTCTCACCGCACCTCCCAGCTACTTCTGTGTGCTTCAGATATTGACGAGGCATCTGTATGGGAGAACATGTGAGGAAGCGGATTCAAAATAAGCTTCAAAAGTGCCACTATTTGCATAAGACGGCTCTTTGATGCGCAACCGGGAGCTGGGGAACAGATGAACTAAACGCATTACTATAGTCGGGATTCACATTAAAAATACAAATGGTATTGTCCCACTGTTACCACAGTATGATCGGGTCAAGAACTTTGCGACTGTCCTTATATATATATATATATATATATACAGTTTCTGAGCTTCGGGGCAATATACATATGTACATTCCCTTGAAGGTCAGATTACCCTGTACTCAACTTGTCAAAGTGAATAGCACCTCCAGAAACAGTCAAATAAAATCCCATCGTAGGTGAGCACTGCGTACACCCTCTTGATTCCACTGTCCAAAGAGGCAAGCTGAGCAGACATAAAACCTAACCGAAATTGACAACTGAATACTGTTTTTGTTTATATGTCATGTTTACCGTTACATCCAAACGGAACTTCCAACAATTTTTTTGCATTACATGCATCATCATTTGTGAATAGTACAACACGAACCATACACACAGGAACTAAAGATCAGGTCTCAACGTCAGGAAGTCCAGAAACCAGAAACGACTATTGCAAACGTGTATATTTATAACGTGTAACACTTTACCAAACAGAATGAAAATGCGCTGCTGCACTACGGATGCGGATACTTGCCAGCCATGTGAAGTAGTGCTCACGTTTGCTCTGTATTTTCATATGCCTCGTGATGGATTTCCCGCAATAAACAACCCACCGGACCCAGCGTCCTTTGCGACCATAACATTTCGGTGCCTTTTTATGTAATCCCGTCTGTGCTATCTGTATTGCTATTTTCCTTGAAAATGCTTTCTAACGCATTTTTATTGGTCCATGCAAACTGATCAAGTTGCTTTACGTGGATGAAAGTAACCTCAATCAAGTGGCTTAACCATTCTCTAAGTAGCTCAATATATCCCCAAAGCACTAAAATGCTTTGAAGTACGGTGGAGCGGTCTCTCTCAAGAGCGAACATATTCCAGAACCATTCTGTCCCATTGTCTGCTGTCGCACTATTTTACAGCAATTATTTGCCTTACAATGACAACAACTTTTTGGTTGAGATCCGTAGTCTCTTCAAAAGAAGCAACAGCTGCTGCCATATGTGGACATGACCTCAGTTTTTAAATCAGCCAAAACTGTTTTCTGTCGCTTTACTCATGTCAGAATTGAGTTTCACGGAATCGTCGAAAAGAGTCTGACCACAGATAATCATTGTCAAACAGACGGATGAAAGTTACATGATTTAGCGGGGGGATTTTTGCTGAGGTTAAGTGAGGCGATATGAAGCGGCGAGTGCTGGCTACGCTGTAGACTGACTGACTTGTGAATCCAAAGCCCACTAAACAGCAGAACGCCGTGTCATAGCTGAATACAAGTGTTATTATCTAGTTGTTGATCAAATGATAAACGTGAAATGAAGTAGTGTTGTGAGCCAAGAGCGCGAATGGCGTAAGGGTCATTTATACAAGAAACCAATGAATGGGTTATGCGCTTCAACGCGACTACAAACAAATTCACTCATCTGAGTACGATACTGGTCCCAGAAGGTCACTGTTGTTACGGACGCCAATGCTCACTTCCTGTATGTGCCGAGAATCATTTCATATTCCGCTGCACTCCAATGATTCCCCATTTTCCCCGCTGCTAGGTCAGTGTCAAAACCATGCTCCTGCCTCACTACTGAATAGTAATAGTATAAGTAGTATGATGCAATCATTCGTCCTCAATACACTAGTTCTATCAATATTGCTATTCGACAGCACACACATGTGCCGAATTCAAGTTCTGATCAGGAGTGACTGTAAAAACGAAGTTTACGACCAATAGGATTGCTGTGTTCTGGAATCTGAATGAAAGTTTATACGATTGTGAATGACAAAGTAAGAGACTATCTATCTACCGACCCGTACTTCATAAGAAAGTAACTGAAGTAATTCACCAGTTGTGAAACACTAAACTAGAGAATATGGAATAGCTGATTATTTCTATCTTTTCACTTGTAATTGCACGTTCCAGCTGTTAGTATGGCGGGCACCGGTGACCACCAGATAGAGGAACAAGATAAATGGAGAAGTCGAAGAGGGAACGAATGAAGAAGAAGCTGTGTTGATCAGAAATGTTATAACAATCACTGAGTAGTCTCGAATCTAAGCTTTGAAGAGTATTATAAGGTTGTTTTTCAACGTGACCAGGTTTCGGTGTGGTCTGTGGTCAGACTTAGAGTGACGTTCATGAGACACTTTACAAACGCATACTTAGCTATACTAATAAGTATGCCTAAAGATTAAAATCAAAATAACGTTCCTGCTGTGCTGTTAGGACATCACAACCTAAGCAGAACCTCAAAATGATCGGTTTTCCGGATACTCAAGAGTGACCGCTTTACCAATATTCTTCTTTATCCCTTTAATAGTGTGATGTTGTAACATGCAAGCCGGCTGTTTACACGTTGACTGTCCGGCACAGCTGCGAGCCAAATGTGGGGCGACGTTGAGACACCAGGGGATAGTGTTCTTCCGAAGTAGGGGTTCCAACAAGTCCTGTAAAAGGAAACAACAAGAAACAAGCATGAGCCAAAAGCCTAGTAAGCCATGCACACGACTTACACAAACTATGACTAGAACGGCGTCGAAAACACAGCAGCACGCCCCGATAAACAATTCAAATTCAACCTGTGCGCGCTTGCTGGTTTCGACCGCAGGTTACTATGTTAGGGATTTCAACATAGTTGATTCGCCTTGTTGTAGAAGAAAATTTTATTACCTAAAACTAATAATTATACACCGATTTCCAAACTGCAAACATCTGATAGCGTGAACTATCAGAACCATAATTGTGAGTTTGGTAGCTAACTGTGAATCTCACCTTTCTAGTGGAGAATGCAGGCGCTGATTCATCACCGGTGGTTAAGCTGGGCTAACAGAAGCTTACAGTTGAATAAACCCGAGAATCAATATAGCACCACATTAGGTTTTGTGGTAGAAGAGTACCCCACTCACAAATTTATCGACTTAATAACGAGGAACAACAAAACAACCTACCGAGATAGACAAATATAGTAACGTGTATGTAACATTCCGTTATTCAAAACCTGTAGGAAAAACAAAAGTTGATTCACTGTGTTCGTGAAACTTAGTTTTTTGCATGTGCCAGGACCAGACTGATTGGTTGGCGGAATCGGGCATAGCAGAAGAGCACAGCACAAGTGAGTACTGCTCATGTACATACTTGTGTGTATGGACAAGCGTACGTAGCTGGCTGTTCACACTTCGTACACCATTCGGCTCATGCATAGAAAGTCGGACAAGAGGCAGCTTGCATGAGCGAGTAAACACAGAGAATGGGACGGAAATCGGAAATCTTCACAATTCCCATCAGACTGGGAATTGTATTAGAGATGATATTCCACTGGCCATCACACCCCTTAGCGGAACTGCACACTTGGACTGTACGAGCTGAGATGACAAAAGGCCGACGAGGAGAGGCGGAGCTCAGACAGAATGGTGGTAACGAACCGGTGAGGGTGGGGTCAGTTATGACGGAAAGCTAACTCCGGAAATTCCCATGAATGGTTAACTATTTCACTCAAAACTACCATACACACCATGGGTCTAGGTATAGGTGAACCACATCATTCCTCAATCGGTGTGACTTGTCAATCAAAAAGGGACTCTCGGAAAATGAAACAACCCGCAGACCGGGGATGAACTCAAACTGACTTTATATTTACAGACCCATATGTCTATTGATACGTCAGCCGGGTGTATGCGAGTGAGAGCAAGTCTCACGTACAGTCTACTGTAAGTTACCGGAGGGAACAGAAACATTATAGAAATATGCAGAAGTACGCTTAAAGGGTGACACGCACTTTCTACGCGGAAACTATGGTAACCAAGAGAGGGTTATTGACAGGTATCACTGGTATGATTCCAAATTTGCGGGAGGGTGCAGACGAAAGAACAAGAGAATGAGAATGCAACCACACATGGACGTAGACTCTGTTGCGTAATCGTTGGCTTTCTTCTATCAATATTATGTTTACTGTTTCATTGAACATATTCCAAAATCGATGGTATATGCTGTTTGACTTACCGGTATGGAGTGCATGCACTCTGATGAAGAATCGCATGAATTCCTTATCGTTTGTCGCTTAAGCAGGTATTTTGGAGACTAGATTTACCAACTTTTGCGAAAGAAAGGAACGATTATTATAAGTAGTCACAGATATCATGACATGAATCTCAGGTTAGTGTAATAGCCGGCGTCACCACAAAAGTGACTGTGATGAAACTATCCGGGAGTTGATGGTATCCGTTTGAACGGTACAAATAGTCTGTAAGCTATCCGCAATGCTTCTGGGTGTCGATGACTAGTTTTAATGTGCTCGGAATAAATGGTGACACGATGGCAAGTTTTGTGGTAGGCTGTTTTCGTTTCCGGATATTTTTCAATTCTGACCAACGATTCATGTCAAAACATTCATTCTATTTTCATGTTTCTGGATACGTTGTTTATTAGTAGAGGCAAAGGTTTTTGAGTAAGGCCAACTCATATAAAGGAATTTTGTGTGGCACACGGTTTTCATAATAACCTCCAAATTAAATGTGAAAACACTCCGAGTTCAAATGGAAGCCAAACAGGGGATCCCACATTTGGGCAGCTCACCTGATCAATTGAAGAGGAACTCATCATTGTAATGGTTCAGTGACCTCCTGTCTAGCTTTTTGAATGTCAGAATCTCAACTTGTTTCAGTACCGGTAGTAAGCATAGTGTTGTCCATCCATGAGCCTAACCAACTGGTCGTTATCAATTTGCGAATAAGGCTTAATAATAATCAGCGGGGTGATCGCTCTGAAAGCCTGTCTGACGATCACAGATAAAGTCCATGACCAACTGTTGATGTCCTCATCGTGGTTAATGCAGACGTAGTAGGCTTTTTTCGTTTGACCTCGAAACGCTCTGTCATGTGGTAATTTCAAGGTATAGCACGTGACTGAAAGCCAATTGTTCGTACATATTAACGGAATTATCCTCCAGAAACAGGCTGGGATGTCCAAGCCTCCGACCACATTGATTATGAGGTAAACATCCTGAGTAAAGGATACACTCCGGTGGTAGTTCGCGGGATGTTTGATCGCACAGCAGGTAACCTTGTTCATAAGTGCGTTCTGTTGCGACAACAGATGTCTCGGTGTTTGCTTTTTACATTGCCATATTCAAGTTGAACATCACCCACAATTGATCGCAGCTGTCGCATTCCCATAGACTTTCCACTCGGCCCATTTCGAAAAGAGATCGTCAGTAGTTTATATCCTCGCCACTGCCGGGACTTGAACCACGGACATGCTGTTCATGAGCAGGCAACCGTGTTTACCACTGCACCATTGACCTCACGTTAGGCACGACCGAATTATCATATGTGAACGCTCAACCACTTTCGCTTGTGAGTAATG
>LUCH01001334.1:0-22846 GCA_013368495.1 Paragonimus heterotremus
CACAGTACCTTTTGGTCAGGCTCATGGCTGTGATGATGATGATGATTACTTGTTGGGGTCACCCAATACGAGCGATCGAACACAGACATCGGTGGTCTAATACCTGAGGGCGCTTCATGTCTTCTACTTTGAGCGGTCCAGCTTCGCTGTCCTGAAGTAACACAGTCTTCACTGTTGTCTGATATACGCCATCCTTAAACTCCAGAGAGATATCTCTATGTCGCCAGAGGTGCCCCATATTAGCGAACACCGCCCTAATCTTAGATACGCGCTTCTATTTCATTCTTTACATCACCACCGCCGCTAATATAGCTTCCCAGGTATACAAGCTGGTCATCAACCTCTGTGATTTCATTATCTAACGATAAATCTGCGTAATCTGAACAATCTTACAGAAGCACTTTGAGGCTGCAAAGCACATTCCGAAATATTTAGCAGAAGGCGAAATAGCGTCCAGCGTTGTTTATGCTGTTCGGAAAGTGTCAAACAGCTACACCTTGTCGTCAGCATAATCAAGATCAGTGAGCTTTCCGTCAGGTAGGAGGTCCACACCGGAATCTTGTGACTGCCGGAGACAATCCTCCATTATGTCATCAATCACGAAATTAAACAAAATTGCTGGAAGAGGACAGTCTTGACGTACGTCGCTCATGGTGCTGAAACTGCCAGACAGTTTACCGTAAACCCTTACCTGAGCTGACGCACGGGAATAAAGCCGGCACACCCCTGCATTCAAGCGACTTCAAAAGCGTAGATGAATCCACCAAATCGAACACACTTTTATAGTCGAGAAATACGACGATTGTTGGCCGGCGGTATACATGACGCTGCTCTAGAGTTTGACGAAGGGTAAAAATATGATCTATACATCTCCGCCCAGGATGAAACCCTGCCTGTTCTTCCCTAATGTTTGCCTTCCGGGCTGCAGTAAGTCGACGCAGTATAATGGATATCAGTACTCTACTAGCAAAACACCAATACTCCAAATGGGAAGCGAGGAACCCATCACTAGTCAGAACTGAACCGTTTGTCATAAGGACTCGAAAAAACACTCGGTTGTAACAGCTTTCATTACCTTCACAGTAATGTATAGGCCATCTTTATGGGTAGTCGCCAGGTCTGCCCTCACCTCGAACATCTGTTTGCTATTGTGGGGATCAGTGATGTGCTAATGGTTGCTCTAGCTCAAAGCAGCTATGGTTCTATTACTTCACGGTGAGACATTTGGATGAACGAAAAATTCGAATTGGTTATATTATGTAATACCGCACTCCTTCTAATGACCGTCCAAATGGAATACGAAACTCGGCAGTGGATTCCGTGAGAGGGATCGCTAGTTTTGTGCGTATTCCAGTTTTAATGTAGTCTATCATTTTTCTTCTCAGTGTTCGTAATTTCAGTCTAGTGGTTTAGTAAAGTACTTTCTCGATGAACAAGTCTTTATCCTTTGAAATTCCATCTTCTTCGGCGTCTTCGTTTGAAGGAGTTTGACTATCTAAAAATGAGGTATGCTTAATTAGGCAGAGTGAAAAAATGCTGCGTTCTTGTGAGCTGTGTGACCAGTTGATGTCGACCGTGAGACCCCGAAACTACCATCAGTTTCTCACTCAAATATCTCGTCTACACTTTTTGTTGAGATGGATTAAGAGCATCTCTTGAAGTCATGACTGAATAGTTGAAACGTCGACAGCGTCCCGAAACAAAGCCACTTAACAGATTGCACCCGGTAAAGAAGCCTAAAGTACGTAGTTCATTTGAACTATTCTATGTACTTAGATATCTTACTCACCGTGTCCACCAAATCCATCCATTTTTTATGGCGTGACCAAGGTCACTTCATGTTTCGATTTCACAGAGTGAATAATGTTCGCATCCGATGATTGCAGGTGGGCTGATTTATTTCTTTATAAAAATACCATTTTAGCGCCCGTGAAATGTATTCGGATATGCCGCGCACTTGTTTGAGAGCAACAACATATAGTTTTACTCGCAATTATTCTGCTGTTGCGTGATGGAAGTCTACCTGTTTATGCATTTCTTCGGATTGGATGACTTCTTTCTAAAACATTTGGGATTCGGATATTTCCCCGTTTTTGACAAACATTCAGAGATTTAGTTTATGCTAATTCACCACCGTTAAAGTGAGCACAGCCGCTACATTCAGGTAAATTTTACAGTCAGTCTTCGAAAAAGCACACTAGGTTCGAGTTACACTTTTGTTGTGGTTGTTTTTTTACTTTGGGAACTGGCATTTCATTTTGTGCACTACAGACTGTTAGGTTATTATTCGAATGCATGGCTCCACGACAGTTATTTTCGTTCAGCACAAAACTTGGCATAGGTAGTGCGATAAAACTCAGTATAGTTTCTCCACAATTGAAGATCACCTGATGGATTTCCTATTTATTTGTTTACTTTTAATAAGTGTGAATTAGTCTCCAATCTGTACTCCAGCCACTCCTGCAGCTATGAAAGAAGTGCTTATAATGAGCTTCCAGTTTGCGTCCGAAGCACCAGTGCTTGTTTGTTGTGAAATAATTATGTTCCAATAGCCGGACAATCTTTAGGTCTAGTGTTCGAACCACTGAACCTGATATCAGCTTAGCCTGTTTGGAAAACCAATAATAGTTCAATTCACTGGAACGCATTAACGTGAATGTTCCCGTCCATTCTGAGTTTCCGCATTCTATTGGCTTTCTATATTTCCCACTTGGAGACCTGAAGTACCCCATGTTTACACCTGGCTTTCTGTCTCACTGACCTTTCGTTTCTGTCCGGATGACCAACATTCATTTCTGGTGTTATTATGGAGGTATTTTAGGCTAGCTTAGCGCAAAATAACATGATGTCAAACTAATTGGGAATGCTGTGGATGAATGAAAATTAATTCCACTGTCAGTCTTAAAATTTGTGACGTATTTGTGTGGTATTTTTGTAACCACAACTCGGGGAAAATGTGGGATAACCGAACTGTACGTAAGGTTGTCACGTTTAATCCCCTCGTTGTCTGGATTTAATGATAACTCGCCATTTTCGCTGGACTTTGATTCGAGGTTTACTAACAGCATGTCATTACTGAACGTGATAGAGACTGGGTCGAAGCTTGTTAAATTACCTGGTAGTTGTACCTCACAATGATGCATTCACCCTCAGAGTGACGCCCATGGTTCCAAATGATTTCAATCGAGACTCGGGCTTCGTAAACCGACAACGACGTAAAGGTGCTTGGGACACAATGATGAACGCCTTAGAAACTGTTACAGCGATGGTTACAGTAGGAAGTTCGTGCACTAAAAAACGGTCGTTGTAAGGGTTATAGAAGTGGATATTATTACGGTATATTTTTTTAATTGTAAAACTTACACTTTTTCCTACGGGAGCGGTCTGCATACGATAGCGGTTCTTATGATGATGAAAAGACCGTTATAAGTGGCGAACCTATCCCCGTTACTGTGATAACTTAAGATTATATATATATATATATATATATATATATATATAAAACCATAAAAGCTGTTGATGTGGAATTTAGGGAAGCGATACTTCAGAATTCTTTTCTATAGGATTAGCACCGTTTGTGGCCACAGTGGGGTTGTTATTCTTGTGAGAAGAGTCTTTGTGGATGTGTGCGTTCTATACAGCGTCCAGCCGAAAAAATGAGTTCAGTCAGCGCGTAAGCAGAGATATATGTACGATAAACTACCAAAAAGTGGACTGAAGTGAAGTTCTTATGGTTTAAAAACACTCCAGTGAGAGACTTCAATGATAATGCAAGTTGTGAAGCATTGTCAGTGTTAGCCAAATGTAAAGCTTTAACGCTGCTGTAGACATAAGGTAAACATGCCAAATGATGATTAATTTTAGACCAGAAATCAATCATCATCATAGACAGCAAACACAAGTTTCAAGACAAATGATACCCAACCGAACGGAAAAACAGAGGACAAAAAAACAGTCTGGATCTAAGTTCCCGAATGTAACAGAAATGTTTTATCTAACGAGCGAGGGTCGAATTTAGACACCTGAAACGAGTTGATTCACGTGCGCTCAGTGCACATGCGTCTACAAATACATACATATACCATATTTGTTGACTTCTTTATTCGATACTGTAACGGAAACCCTGTGTCTCTTTAATCCTTTCTCTAATTTATTTCACTTTCTTCATACTTTCGTTCTTGAATCATGCAGGTCTTTCGTGCAGATTGAGTTGATTGCAAACTTTTCGTGTATATCAAACTTGTGCAGGTAGAATAGTCAATCAATTTGTTTTTGCCGCATACTGCAACCGTCAGGAGGATGTAAACAACATAGTTAACATTACATTCTAGTTTTATGTTTCATTACTGGATGTGCAGATGGAACCATGGGTATTACAACTCAAACCAGTTCTTGTGATGCATGCATGGTTCTGACGTTTGTCTTCGACCATTGTAGCAGAGTAGCTCGGGCGCAGATATCGCCAACTATGTACAGTGGTCCCATCAATATAGACGACCCTCCCAGAAAGACCACTTTCATCCGGTCTCATCGAGCTTCCATGAAAATTTAGGACCCTCGTAACCTACTACGGATCATGCTTGTGACTTTAATTTGGTTCAATTTCTCCGTTAATAGATCATGATTCTCCTGGTTACCATTTCATCCCTTAAAGTCTGGAGCCCAGTCTATTCGACACAATGAACTGTTTAAGGACCGTACATAAACGGGGCCTCTCGATGCAGTGCTTTTCGTGCACATATGCAGTGCTTTCTGAACCAAATATATGCATGTTGGATCTAGTCACTTCATTTTGCAGTGGTCTCATTAAGCTTATTTGTATTCACCGGGCATCAAAAAACTGAGCAGTAATATTCCTCACACTCACCGGGCTTTCCTGCGTGTATGTGTTGTGTGTTTAGTGTTGCATCGCTCATCCGGGTCGGCGAACTGTTTCAGCAAGACTTACGTCACTCTGTTGACACTCGGCGCCTTCAACTCACTTCATTTGCTCATTGTAGTTTATAAGTCACTTCGGACAAAGCTTCATTTGTTTGTCGTCCACAATAGCATGAACCTTCTAGAAAAAGTTTACATAATGTAGTACCAACTGACTAGCACTGCGTGATATTTTGTATAAGTGGTCTAAATCCACTTTTTTCTCGTATAAGAATAGAAAGTGGACTTGGTTAATGTCTCATGCCGTCTTCTCATTATTTGGGTTGTCCGCTTTCAAAGGTTGAGCACTGTTCAGGTGCGCTTATTTTGGCGTCCTCCTTAAGGTAGACCACTGTAGTCGGGACGAGTTATTTCCTCCTTTTTTATGGTGGTTGGCTGCTTCCTGCTCTGATCAATTCGTCACGGTAACTGTCTCAGAAACTTTGTTGAAAGCTTCAGAAATAGCTTGTTCGTCTTATATTTGGCTTTTTCATCAGTTTCTGCGTTTGCGTCATACCATATATTGACTTTTCAAATATCCTTTTATTTTTCAGTCGATTCTTTACTTTGCTGACGTATGTGCCGGGCCGGGAGGCTTTTCGGAATACCTTTTGTGGCGTCGATGTAACGCGACAGCTATCTCTTCAGAGTGCGTCTCTCCGAATCCGGACGAATCGAATGAGGCTAGAAAGAGTTGCGAGATAGACACTCCCGATTTGCCTTGTCTGAACGTCAAAGGTTTTGGGATGACACTTACCGGTTCTTGTGACTTTCGTGAGGGTGACTTTCAGGCCGGCCCCCCCGAAGCATTCTTGGCTCATTATGGACCGGAGAAGGACGGAGATATTACCAAATGGAGCAATCTTGCCTCGTTTGCAGCTCTCGTAGACCGCGGCACCAACCATGCCGGTGTACACATTCTTGTCGCAGACGGTGTGAGTTCAACATATCAAGCCAAGTTTGTTCTTATCGTCTT
This sequence comes from Paragonimus heterotremus, assembly GCA_013368495.1. Classification (NCBI taxonomy): domain Eukaryota; kingdom Metazoa; phylum Platyhelminthes; class Trematoda; order Plagiorchiida; family Troglotrematidae; genus Paragonimus; species Paragonimus heterotremus. The sequence continues at coordinate 5,894 of LUCH01001334.1, forward strand.
CCTTCTGCTTATCAGAGTGACGGTCGTCAACTACCGTCATTTTTTGGGCAGTGCTTCGTTCACTTTATAAGCCTGATAACGATAAAACAAATACTTATTCAGATGGAAACTTCTCTTGTACCTGGATGAGTTCGGTTAAAATCCATTTGCATTTTGTATTGATATTGGCATTGTTCGCAAAGCAGTGTTGGGATGTCCAGTGACAGCTGATCCATCGGCACCACTTGTGTTCTGAATAGATACCGTCAGCTTTGTGATCAGGTCACGGTGATTGCTGTCTGTTTCGGGTGTACGCTTCAAGCGGGTCAGCTTTGTCAGTTACCAGTTCTACCCGCATCACTTTCTTAGTGGATCGATGTCGGTCGATAAACCGTTTGCTATTTAAATCTGGGTGATCTAGACGAGATGGGACATTATTTCCGTGAGATCTAGTGACAAGAGAATGCGTTATAAATTCAAACTTCAACCGGTTATTGCCTTTGATCTATTTGTCTTTTACATGAATTCTAAGTTACCTTTTTGGTTCAGTTGAACTGCCTCACATTTGCCTTGGTAACTGATGGCTTAACGTTTAGTATACTTTTGATTGCGATACTCTCCTGTTCATCCACCGTCTTAATCAGCTTTTTAACCTCACCGTGTTTATTTTTCTAGGGTTTTGATGTATCAGGCGCCTATAATTTGCAAGAAGTTCTATCAAAACGCATCTATTTGGGTCAGTGTTTATGTGCTCTGATTGTGCTGCAGCCGGGTAAGTCAGTTTTCACAATCTGTTCTTCACCATTCTGTAAGTTTGTAACCTAGTCGTTTTACCAAGTACGCAACCAGTCCCTGTTCCGCGCCTCGGGAGTTAACGAATCCCTTGGTCAGCGCTGAATCAAATATTGAATTGTGGGACCGTATTGTCTGCAGCCTTTATATTTGTCATGGCTTTCCTCTCAGATAAACCATAAATTATGTACAAAAATTTGTTCTGAAACCTCTGGTAGGGTGCATTAACCATAAACATAATCATCATCATCATCGTTTACTGCTAACGTGATTAGTCAATTATCTCTGCGTTTCGTTTTGGTCTCATTCCTGTGTGTTCCGGACTTACTGGTTTTGAATACATTTTATTCCTGAATCGTCTTCACACCTTTACGTGTCTTTTGGTCAGTCTCTAACTGATTATGGTTTTTGTATCCTGCGAACTGTCTGGACTCCACTGATCACATCCATTTTGGTAGGAGTGAAACCGAACATTAAATGGAACCATAGCACACGTATATAACAGTCTTTTTCTCTATTGCGCTGGGTTGACTAGCATGGTTTCGACTCAAAGTAATTGACCGATTACGACCAACTCAATCGAAACCTATTGATTGTTCAAATAAATATATGTGAGTGCAAGGGATAAGGTGTTTGCTATATCTTAACATGATTACATGAGTAATTTCCTCCATTTCGTTCTTAATCCCTATTTGTGTGTCCTGTGATAAAGGGCGGATGCGCAAGTGTGTATCACAATCCAAGTGGCTGCACACTCCCAAAGCAATACAGCGTTACGTGGCAATCGAACTTGGCTACTTGTAAGTAAATGGTTAATCGAAGGACGACAAGGAAACAATACAACCAGTGAGCCAATGGGAAGCGAGAGAAGTCAGATTGGCCAGACTCACAACGTTTAATTGTAAACCTTCAAGAAGTACCTTGTGCCCAACAGTATGGACAGAGTTTATTATGAAGTTATTGCCTTGCCGAGTGTTGGGACTTAATTGCATGTTTATGAGGCGAGGCTACACATTCGGAATTAATTGTAACGCGTTACTTGACTGGCGTGTTCAGTTGAATTAACTTTGTTGTCGTTTCACTTTTCTCCGTTATCTTCTCTCTCATACCATGTGTAGGTGGTCATTTTTTGACCAAACTGTTCGATACATTTACGGAGTTCAGTGTGGGTCTAATATACTTGATGAGCCAAGTGTTTGAAGAAATAATGATTATCAAGCCAATCACCAGTCGACCAGCTAACTCAGAGCGGTGAGTGTTCGTTTGAATGTACTGACATGTTTTTAGAACGATTAAGCTTTTTCGATAATCTCTCTTCTCCGTTTGCTAAATAAGGACCTCGGTTATGGGCAGTTACAACCATACCCTCTGAAAAAGTCACCTCCGCCAGCTAAATGTGTCTATGTTCGGAGGTGGTACTTATTTATAAGAAGGCGTGACTCTGATTATGTTACGGAAGAATCATTCAGGTTTTTCCGATGATTTCCTTGTTCTTCTAACTTTGAGCTTATTCGTTTCCTCTCAAGACTGCTCAGTTCTCACAGGGATGCGCCACCGGTTAGCGCATTAGTTGAAAACCCTTGTTCGTCTGTTTTATGTTCGAGATTATTTCATATAGGCTGATTTCGTCAACGTCAGCCCCTCTCCGGATTCCTTTCTTCGTTGACTTTCGTCGATCCGCATACTTTCATGTTATTGACAAGCAGTAGAACACTATTTGAAATATAACTAATCGCTTCTCAAGGTGGACTAATCTGAGTAGACAAACTATGCCTCATCCATTCATTTCCAGTGACTAGCTGGCAGCCATTCGAAACTATCACTGAAGAGGCATATGCGCGTAGATTAACTTCTGAAAGCACGTCTTGGTGATACTGCCCGGTTTATTCACCTGCTAGTTATTCGTCGAACTAATTGTGCCCAAACTGTTTGTCTGGAATATTTTTGTTAAAACCAAACGAAACACCCACCTTTTTACAGGTCAATACAAGTCAAGTCACCAAAGGAGGTGAATATTCAACATTTATGCAACCATGCCCTCAGCAGACGTGATATTCTCAGAAAAAAGACTATCATTTAAATTCCCCACTTGACTCTCGCGAAAAAATTTCGAGATTACTAATCAACCATGTCAGGTGAAATGTATGAGAGGAACCACAGACATGTGTAAAGACGCGTGTAAGTTTGTCACAGAATTTATTTGAGGTAGTAGGTATACATTTAGAAACGCCGTACTAGATCGAATGATCGAAGTCGGACAAACATTTGAACTCAAACCAGTCACAAACCTCAAAACTTTGAAACATGACAAAAACTGATGAAATTGGGACGGGAAATTCCATTACATTTACCAATTGCCCCATAGATCTGGAAAGAGTGTAAAATCTGTCATCGTAAGTGTACAAAAACGACCGGAGTACAATACAAACGATGGAGAATTATGTTTGTTTACACGAAGCGGAGAAAGAGACTATTCGAGCTGAAACTACTTTAGTCGCTAAACCTAAAGTGCGGATCGTCTCATCCCCATCAACTTGTGGTTTAACGCAATACGTAACTGTTTTTACAGACAGGTCCAGGAGAGGCTTTGTGTTCAACTTATGGTTGGAGATAATCATCAACAAGCTGTTTGTATTATGTTTCTCTAGGAAAGCCGGATAAAACATCAGTGTATTTGGATATATTGAGTGATTAGAATGTGTTTGAAACCAACCAACACCCTCGATAAAGCCATTCTACAGAGCTGAAGGGAAGGATATTGTTGAATGTCGAAGTCTAAGGATAACATCACTTGCATGCTTTGGCAGAATTATTTTCTATGAACTAGACCTGCACGAGCCGAATGGAAAGTGGAGGGAATTTCCATGTGTAATTTGCTCTTCTGCTTTTGTAGCCAGTTCAACTTGGCATTCTGGTATGAGTTTTGCTCTTCTACAGTAACTGGGCGTGGACAAGTTACATACAAATTACCCTGATTACTTTGTCATAATCCGTACGTGCGATGTCAGTGATATATTTACAGACTACTTTGCTGCCAATTTCTGAAGCACAGTGTATACCAGAAAATAATTGTTCCGCCTCGATTTGAATGTCCGTATAATTCCGGTATCCGGAAGTTGCCACTTCTATGCTGTATTTGATGATTAAAAAAATGAGCCTGGTATTACTAAAGTCGGCATCTGTTTGAGGTGCAGTTGTCCAGTGGCATCAGAATGTTTCCTCGTTCCCTTATTTTATCCTTGGAAAGCCTTTTGCGCCATCCATGCCTCACTGTCCTCTAACCACTGTACATCATGCTTAGTTTCGAAGTGTATGAGTGTGTGCACTTCTTACAATCACTATAGGCTCCAGTTTCTCACCTGTAGCACTGCCTTACGGCAATGTCATCAGCCTTTTCTCTTGAACTAATCAGACCGTGACATTACTCTTCCGCTTTATAACTGAAGTCCTGTTCGACAGGGCCTCATAAGTGGAAATATTCCCCGGCGACGTTCTGCAATCTACTTTTCTAGTCGCCAACGGTAACATGCAAAATTCTGGTGGACACACTAGAGCAAGCTCGAACTGATAACATGGTTTTTTGAAACTTGAACAGCCAATCGTTAGTTGCATCAAATATTTCAACGTCTAATTCTTCAACACTTTCAAGTGGTTTCGCTTCGAGTGGAGTTTCAGCTGCAGACGGATTCTGTTCGATCTTATTCTATCATGCTGGTTCTGGTGAATACATGTATTCTGTCTTTACTTTGGACATTGTTATTCCATTGTACCCCCCCATGACACTTAACACCTACTGGTGTTTAGTTGAGCTGATATGAGCCTGATAGATTCTTTTTTTTTCATTAGCCGTAGTAATCTATTTTATTCTCGAGTGAAGTAATCAACCATCACGATATACAACTTAGGTGGACCAGGCAGTCTTCATACGTAGGTTGTCTTTGTGGTGTGTTAGTTCTATCTATTTGAGTAGGAAACATCCTAGAGAATGGCAAAACTTATATTTGTTCGAAGTACCCTATAGATAGGACTGGTATATTTCCATCAAAGTGACTTTAGCTGGATTCACTGTTGTTCGACTGTTGTCTGAATTGGTCACGCTCCATTTCATATAAGAAGCTGGAAAGATACTTTGTGGTCACTACTTATTATCAGCCATTCAATTTTTCTAAAGAAATGCAAGAACATTGTGTAGTAATTACTGGGTTGTTGGTCTTGCTTCAATCCATTTCAACATTTCACGAGCCTTGTTCAAAGACGCCTTCTGAAACGGATGAAGACAACTGTGACAAAACCAGACAGGCCTTCGGCTCATTCGCAAACTTATTGATCTCATCTTCATTTTTTGATAGCATTTGAGCATCAGTACTCTCATATCTAAACTATAACAATTATATCGTTGGATCCAGAGTATGTTTTTGATTCGTTTAATCCTACTATGCTCTACAGCTGACTCTTTGTAGATCAGTTCTATAGATCCTGTTTAAACTACCGAAGTCTTCATGTGCTTGTTTTGAGTACATATTGAGTATTTCAAGTATATCACCCTAAGTGACGTTCGCCCGAATGGTTTGTTCATTTTCTCTCGCTCTGAGTTTACTTAGTTGTTAAGTTTCTTCAACGATAATTTGGTTTGCTTTCGAAATGGTGCTTTTGTCAGGCGGTTAGCCGTCGTGTATTGAATGAGGTGACAGCCTCGACTTATTCAGTTGTTCGCCAGTCAACATATCGAACTCTGCCCTGTTTTACTGATCACACCAATGCACGTTGCATATTCCCGGAAGCGGTTGTTGTTACAGGGTTTGTTGTATCTCCATCGTTTTATCGCTTCTGGAAGACAGCTTAAAATTGTTGATCGCTTCACTACCTTGTTTACTGTCATCTCGTTAGCTCATACTTTTGGTGGCGAGGTGCCCACGAAGATTGTGTAAGCACGTTTTGTGTTCGCCAATCATCATCGGTTACGTTACTGGTACTTTGGACTGTCAACTCAGAGTCAGATTTAAAATTCGTTTGCGTCACCGAAATTGCTCTACGAACCCATGACTCAGCCTATCCCCATAGGTGTTTCCTATAGACGCGTATTTTTCTATTAACATTGTTTCCGATTGGTAGTTTGTAATAATTGAGCTATTTGTGTCGGAAAACTCATGTTCTCTCGGCTCGTGTACGTGAGAGTTGCAATTTTGAGATTGAGGCAACATGATACAATCTACGGTAGTTGAACCTTGTACGCCGACTGAGCGTTGGCCGCAGTGCAGGTTGTTCACAATGGCTATTAGCGGTTGGAATAACTTGCAAGGCGGCCAGGTCGTAAAGTGGTCCTTGGCTGTGAAGTCTCTAGTGCTGCTACTTTGAGGAAGATTGTGAACAGCCATCTATCAATTTGACGAAACGCGCAGTAGTATGTCTTAATCCTCGGGCGTGCATGGGCTTATTGTCTCACACCTTTTGTTCACAATTATTTATCCTACCGCTCTAAGAATTATCGTCCAAATCACATCAATCCAAGCTATACCATCCAAATATACTGCACAAAGCTGAAGCCGTATGCAGGTATACTACCAGCGGCCAGTTTTTTGCGTTGCTTTACTGGACACAATTCAACCAAGTTTTGAATAATTTGTTGGTCATAATAAAGATTTACTAATGCTAGCTGAAAAGACAGATCAGGAAGATAAGGAGTGTGAATGTTTTCTAGTGCTCATCCACAAGCTCATTCTCTATTATCTGTTTTATACTTGTCTAGAAAGAATAGAACTTACGCTCAACTTACATCGTTGACAACATCCGTTTCGCATTACCTCATCTCAGTGACCGAAACCAAAAAGCGCCCCCACATAACCACGCTGTATCACTTGTGGATCCACTCACATATCGCGAGTCCAGTGTAAACCCGAACAAATAAGACCAAGTGACATGTGAATGGTGACTTTTGCAGACCAGCTAGTAATTGCCGGTTAGCCGGGTGATAGGTTTTATTAAGTGGTGCCCTCATCTCTTAGAAACAAAAAATTAGCAAGATTGAACTAGTGAGATCCAAGCTGAAAAGAAGGATTTTTAAAATGTAAGGCAAGAAGAGGGGAGGAGGAACAAAAACAAAAAACGAGCAAAAGCTTCGTCATGCAGTGCATCAACACAGTTGAAGAAACAGAAGGGTAGACCATCATGATTTGAGTTTCGGTCAACTAAAGCTCGTTGGTTGATATATACGAAAAGAATGTATATAACGGACAACTCTGTTGTGCCTAGCGTGTACGTCGTTTCTTCTTTGATGGTGTGCTCTGGTTACTTTGATAATCTACCAACCCGAGACAGCCGGCGCACTCACGGCCTCACTCATCACAATATCATAGTCATGTCACCACGACGTATGGTTCCCATAGTTCCTTTGAAAACCGCGCATTAAAACTCACAACCACGCAGCTGTTATGCATTGAACCTCCAGAGCCCCCTCGAGATCGTATCCCTCCACACAATCTGGTTCAAAGCCGCACCCTTTCAAGATCTGAAACCGATAGTACATGTCAAAAGACTTACTTGGATAACATCCTGACATTGTACCTTCTGACCCTCAAGATTTCGCTTGCCTGCTTTCATTTGCTCGTACAGCAGCTGTATCGTAATCCGTTCGTACTCAATCCTACGGACTTGTCCTAGCCAACAAAGCTAATTAAGCATCAGCATGACTTCATTCCGGTCTGTGTCTTCTCACTGAAGTACCTGAATGTTTGATACCCTGTTCGATCACCGAATGCCCAAGATGCATCGTAAACATTGCAAGGGGAAACGGCCCACACATCGCATTTTACGTTGATGTAGTGTCCACGGTTCACTGTCGTACAATGGGGTAGACAGTACTATTGAACAGTAGACAAAATGGTTTGTTTTCATCTTCGTTCTGTAATTTTCAAGGCGTCGTCGTACGAGCCCGCCACTTGTAGTCCGCGGACAGATCTGTCGACAGATCATTACCCAGATGGCAAACGTCTGCTCTCCTTTCAACAATACCCCCATTGACGTGGATTCCAGGCGCAGGCACATCATTCCTGTCCGGAGAAAGCTGGATGGAACGAAATATCTTGCCTACATTGATTTCTAAACTAACTTCGGATGCTCCTGTCGTGAAGACCGTGATCAGTCGCCGAAGTTCCTTTTTACTGTATGCAAATAGCGTATTACTATCTACATCACTGAAGTATTTAGCCAGCTTGGAGCGCCGAAACATCAACTGTTCAGCAGGCCGCCATTCGTGCAGTATTTAACTTGAATACCATCCTCCGAGTTCTGAAGAGCGACTGTTAGTATGACAGTCAAGCATAAACTAACTAGATGTGGAGCTAAGACACTGCTCCGCTTTACGCCGGTGACAGTGTTATCAGAGATCGATCCAAGCGATTCCACCTTCGCTCCCCTATCCACATACACAGTTTTAAGCTAACCGACATATTTACCTGGATTTCCAACTTACCTAACTCCGTCTACAATGCCTCATAGCTCACCGAATCAAGCTCCCTAGCGAAGTCCAAAAAAAGGGCGTAAAGCGACCGGTTGCGTTCACGACACATCTATACCTGTCGAACAGTGAACGTCATATCGATCGTAGTGCGACTCCCCCGAAATCCACACTGTTGGGAAAGTTGGTCTCCAAAACGCCCACACTTGTTGTACAACGAACAGCCTCGTTTGTGATTTGTGTAGTGCGTACATTGGGAAACTAAAAAGCAAGTCTCAACGCCAGAACGACGATGGACCAGAGGCGACTATTGAAATAGTGTGTACACACTAAGGGGGACGTGTCGCCGGAGCGAATTACAACGTACTGCTACCCAATGTATGTGACTACACGTCAGCCGTGCAAACGAGTGTACGCATTCATAGTTCTATATTTTAACATAACCTGTACGGGAGTTCGTGTAATAAACAACTTTGCAGACCAAGCGCCTTTTGTGGCTACAGCACATTGAGTCAGTTAAGCAGGACTGTTGTCGTCACCTTCCCAGCACACTCCAATACACTGGTGGGCAGGTAACTGTCAATGTTTTGCTTGGTCCCTCTGTCTCTAAACAGTGGTGCGATCAGGCCATCCTTGAACTTATGGGAGACTGTTTCCTCTTTCCAGATGGTGTAAACCAACTAGTGCAACGCACGTTTCTAAACTGGGCCATCATGCTTCAAAGATTCCTCTGGTAACCCATCTTCGCCTTCAGTTTTTTAGTTTCACAGTTGTCCAGTAGTTCTTTGCGCCTTTGACAAATCTTGGGCCAGAGCAGGCGACCCTTTGATACATTGTCATGGCAGACAACTGACAGTCACCTTAAACGCAAACGGCTTCCACTGTACCACTTGTGGTTCCATTCGCACACCACCTGTCCTGTGTAAACCTGAAGGAATAAGACCAGAAGGTGTTTAACTAGAAGCTTTTGTTGTCCAGTCAGATGGTATACTATTATGGAAATGAAACTCTTGTCTCTCGGAAGTAGAAAATGGAATGACTCCATTGACGATTTCCAACCTAGCAAGTGTTTCAATACAGTAGTACGTTTTAGTACATTCTATACAATTTTAGGTAAACAAATCAACTTAACTTTTGACCGTCAAACCAAACGAAACCATACAGTGCATCAACAAACTGAAGAAAATGAGACGGTCGCCAGCCATCATGATACAGTTTTCTGGAAAGAGGTAGTTCATCTACGTGACGATGAGGGTCGTTTGTTGTCTGATGCAAATAAAAATACGTACGTGTATTCTGTTTACCCTGTTTTCATCTAAAACATTCGCCGTATCTTTTGTTCGGCAGTTCGCTGTGGGTACACCGATGACCCCCCAAATCAGAGACAGCCAACACATTCACAGCCACTTTCTTTACTGAGTCATATAATTACATCACCATGATCTTTGCACACCGCACACGTGAATACAGATCTCTGAAGCTGTCGAGTAAACTTTCAGAGGTCTTTCTGGATCGCACTTCAAATGGTCCGATTCAGTGCTCTTACGACGAAAGACTGATCGCACCACACGAAAGACTTACTCGAATAACATCCTGGTATCGCATCTTCTGGTCACTATGATTATGCTTGCTTTTTGTTGCCCGTACAACAGCTGTTTCGCAATCCGACGAATGTGTCCTAGTCATTGAAGCTGGCTAAGCATGAACGTGGATTAAAACCTATCTGTATCCGATCTATAAAGTACCTCAGCGTTTGGAACTATGTCCGTCCAGTGAATACCCAAGATGCTACCTAGACATTACAGTTAGAAGCGGCTCAAGTATTACACATTCTACTGTACAGGTTTCAATGTTGTACAACTGCGTAGAAAACATCATTCCGCAATGCACTAGCAAGTTTGTCTTCATCTTCCGGTCTCGGCCCTTTCGCGGTTTTTCAAAACGTCCGACCTCAGCGCTAAACTTAACCGCACGAGCTCTCAGCTCGCCGTACATTTACAATCTGCAAGCAGATTGTAGAAGGCTGGGCTGCTGATTTCATTGGTCATACAACCTCCAACCTTAAAAGACCGAAAATAAGCTTCTTGCCTGTGTTGTTATCTCAATCAATATTGGTTGACTCGGTCGCGAAAACCGTGATCAGTGGTCTCATTTCTTTTCCACTGTACGCAACCGGTGCACTTGCATCTACGAACAGTACCCTACAAGCGACCAGATTATATCATCGGCTTGGGACACCGAAGCGTCGACTATTCAACGGATGACTAATAATGTGATATTCATGTTCAGCATCACTTTGCAAGCTCCGAAAGGCGATCATTAATTTTGCAGATGTGTATAAGCTAGGCAATCTTAAACTGGTACATCCTGTACAGTTTTTGGTAAACAAATCAACTTAACTTTAGACCATAAAACCAAACGAAATCATACGGTGCATCAACAAACTGAAGAAAATGGGACGGTCGCCGGCTACCATGATACAGTTTTCTGGGATGGGGTAGTTCGTCATACTAATGGCAAGTTCAAACTCCTTGGGGGCTCATCTACGCGATTGGCCCATCGCTGTCATATTTACACACTACATTCTAAGTAGATTATGAGATTTATCTGTACAGCCAACTTTGCCTGTTTGTCTGCTCTGTCTCACTGCCCACGAAAGTTGCGGGTACACCCAACGGTCGGTTGCGTTCACAGCACTTTTCCTGGGGATGACAAACGGTGGACGTCAGCCAGTATCCACGCTACTTCTCCGGAATGTTCATCTTTAGAACACGTGCTTTAAATCGATCTGGCAAAATTCTTTTCAGCACAGCACTGTACACTGGTACCCTGGTAACTATCTGCTTGCTCCCTTCATTTTTAAACAAAGGCACTGCGAGTGAGTCTTTAAAATTCTGCTGGACTTTATTCTGTTCCCGGATAAAGTGAACCTATTCCAACAGATTGCATTCCAAAACAGGATCGCCATGCTTCGTACTCCCAGACGCAGGCAACCTTAGCACCAACTGCGTTTTTTCTACCTGACCAGTTAAGATACAGTGTTTCGTGCGTTGCCTGCTTGCCATTCACTTAATGTGTGATGTTTCTTAAAATGTGTCGGACCGCATGCTTTTTGCTCATTTCCAGTTGTAGCTACTGTTAAAGTTTAATGAATTTGGCAATGTCCCGAATGTAGTGAAACAAACCACCGTTGGCAGCATACCCACCGTGTTAGTGCTGTCCAAGAGCTGACATTTGGAGGTGCACGCATTAATTTGATTACAAGTAATCCTACGACCAATTGTTTGATTCTTATAGCATAATCACGTGAACAGTCCATCGGTTTTGTGGACACTACTTCTTTTTGAAGAACAGGGTTTACTTAATCGACTCTTCCCGACTCACAAAGTAGCAGAGTGGAGTACAACGTTTGTGGTGTATTGGTAGATCAACAGTATCAGCATCGTCCACCAACTGTTAGGTTGCTTGTTCGATTCCCGAATATCTGGACTGTCCCCGTCTGGATTTGGAAAACCTTACATTTCCCATGGTTTGTTGCTCAGTTTGTCCAATGACCTTAAACACCGTGAAATGTAAGGACTGATAACTCAGTAGTATACTTGGGACCGACAAACTGCTAAGAATGAAACTGAGTAAGTCAATCGGTAATGTACGCGAATTACTGATGACCCTTTATCGGTATCTCTTGCTCTATTTGAAGACCCGTATAGGCTCTCTTTTCACCATCAGCGGTGTGTTTAAAAGCTGTTAGCTTATCTGATTTCTCTTGTTATGATTTGTGTCAGTGTCCGACCGCTTTGATGCTTTGAATTGGACGTGCCTTAAGTGTTATTTATGGCGCACAGCATTTCAGCACAGAAACTCGTGAGGGTAAATTTTGATCTGTGTATTATCGCTATAATTCCTGCTTCCTCAAGTACGTGTTATGCTTTGTGGCCCCCACGCTACCTTCTCTTTGAAAAAAAACTTTGAGACTCAGAGAACGCGGACGATATTGCTCACATCTAAGATGGTTTCCGAGTAGCCTGCAACTTCCTCGACTTAACTGAAGTTTCTGTTACCCAGGTTGGTGTGGCCTTTGCATCTGCAAATTGTATGTTATTGTGTAAAGTCGGACAGAAATCTATGCTTGCATTCTCTCGTAGTGACGAGCTGTTGGTGCTGGTGGGGAGGTTTGCCTGCTTTGGGAGTTGTAGTCTTGTTGACGAGATGTCTGGTGAGGTCGTGGAGCGTATAGCTTAAACTCAGCTAACCTTTGTCAACATAAGTCCTTCGTGGCGTCGAAGTGTTCCCTGACTTTTGCTGAAGTTTCGGGTATTTAACGCAACTGTCCAGGCAGCGTTGTGAAGTTGCCAAACTCAGCTAATCTGTATGAATCAAGTTCAGAGAGGACTTGAATTGTTGGAAATATGCCTCCTATGATGGACAGACTTTAATGACTCTTGATTGTAAGTATTGTGCTCCACAGGCTCCAATGACTCATCGATGTCCCACATATGTCAGCAGGTTTCTCTCCACGTCGCATTCTGCTTGTATGTATTAGGTTAAACTTGAGTCACTACTATCGTTGAGTATGGCATTACCTGCTTTTTAGGTAGAGGTCCAATGGCAGCTAATATCTTTGGTTGTTGACGCTGACAAACGTGATCTTAAATTGTCGTCACTGGCACTCATGTTGTTAGTCTTTGTGGTCACCAAACTAATTTCTATAGAATGTTTAATTGTTTCGGTTTCTGCTACTTCTATTGCTTCTGTCTACTTTCTGTCGAGTTTGTTGTATCACTCACATCTGCGTTAGCCGGGATGATTTTATTTCTTAGTTTTATGTAACTAGCAGTGTTTGATAAACTGATTCGGTCGAATGTGCATTTAGATCTTTCAAACATATTGTCACTTCATGCCACTGTACTGTTAATTTTTGAGCATCACACTTGTACTGTACTAGCTGGGGATCATTTTAACGCTGCAAATGTAGTTTGACTGAGTGGATTAGTGGAAGTACCATTTATTATGAGTGTTTTCCTCCGGAATATATCTGATAATTTCAAGTTGATCGAGAAGACAAATTACAAGTCTGAATTTTCAATCCCGGTTGACATCACGCTGTGCTTCTTGATATGCCTGAACTGTTCTCAGATCACGCAATGATACGTACATAATAATATTCGGATTAGCTAGAGTCCGAACTCAAACATGTAATTACTGATCAGTGACATCACTATCCGAAACTGGTCACACTGTTCGTAAAGTACATTTCACATATTGGGGAAATGATGTGAAAATTGTGAACGAAGAAATTTCTTTTCTAGTGGCGGAAATGTTACATAGAAGAGAGTGTTGTAGGCGACTATCTTCTGACTTACATGGCATTCAATATAAGTTGGACGTCACCCCCAGTTGACCGCAGCTTTCGGATTCCCACAGACGTTTCAGCCTGCCCCCTAATGAGAAAACCACTAATGCTTACTATCTGATGTTTCAGATTTATGGAGTGACGTTGTGAGAACCGATTTTCGCGAGCAGTTGTTACTGAATCATTTCTATGTTTTTTGCTTGAGTTCCGCCGGGCCCGTTAGTGTTTTCAACAAGTTGTGCAGATGGTCACCATGGGGTGCGGTCGATTTCTATTTTACATTACTCATTCCATCTGTTTTATCTGTCTATTCTTTGTTTTCATTAATTTTACAGATATCTCTTATGCAAAAACTTTCTGTCTCCCTGTTCGAGAATGGCCGGCTGTCCAGCCGCTCCGGTTAAAGTGAATGCCAAGTCCGACAATGCTGTTAGCGGTTCTGTTGGCTCCAAGTTCCGCCAGAAAGCTCAAAAACTCCCTGGTCATGATCGGCACTTACACAATCCGCTGCTGGCTAGAGGGTCAGAGTCGGATAAGGAATTCGGTGTGTTAAATCGTGATGAGGCTGGTGTGGTTGGCGAATTAATTGAACATTTTCTTGCTGTAAACGAAGCGCTTGGTGTGCGTGAACTATCTAAGTTGTCTGCTGGAAACACTTCGAAGGATGTTCTTCGCTTATGCTCCTCCAAGGCCATCTTACGCGACGAACGGTTTCTCAAATTCATCACAACAATGAACCAAGAGTAAGGCTTAATTCATGTGTAAAGTTAATGTATTCCCCTAATATATACGTATATATATATATAGTAAATATAACAGGTTTTTTAGATTTGATAGAAAATCGCGAACGTGTAGATCATTTATTATTCTCCTAATCAATACTTCTGGTCACATGTGTGCATTTTAACACTTCATCCATTTGTCTGAACGATATGACTTGCCAACGCCTTCCGCCTCTCTGACCAACGGCAGTTCATTTAATGACGGCATACGCAAGCTTACTTCTACAGGAATCTCACTGTTTCTACTCATAGGTGATTTTAATTACGATGAGATTGACTTCGACTTCAACGAGAATCATGCTAAACTTGTATTGCCTGCCTGTGCGTTCTTTGATGCACTTATGTACTTGCTTAACCGAAGTTGTTGGGAAGTTCATACGATGGAAGGCCTCCCAGAAATCATCAAGGCCAGATTGCATTCTAACCGGCTTAAAAAGGAACAGTAGTGTATGGTCCGTGGCCGTACAACAACAGCTGTGCGGGCCCACAAACGTCAGTACTAGTTTGGTCTGGTCAACATGTTTAGTGTCAATCCGAAACTGTCCTACAGCGCTGTTGCCATCATCATTAAAAGCTGTCCCGTAGTCTCTCACTTGCGCCATGCAGGTGAGATGCCCGTTTCAACTATCGAAGCCGATAACGTTTTTGGCACCCAGTGTCTGAATGTGTTTGCTACCAACCCCACAAAGTCAGTGCCTACATCTTGTACCAGTATCACCGATGTCGTGTGAATAATTACTCCCACATCGCACATCGTTTTCCAAAAGCGTCTCTAAATCCTGGTCTCATCCTTCTTCTGTTACTGAAGAAATCTACCAAACCTTTTCATCGACCTCTGCGGGATGACAAGCTTACCAAAGTTTAGAAGGTGTACAGTGTAGTCCAAATTTGAAGGCGGTGATCGCAAGGGTCCTCTAGTTGCACGTCGATTGTATTATTATCGGTTGTCTCACAAGTCACGGTGAACTTGAACGACAATCAGATACGCAGATATCCCATTTTATTGATACTACTGCTGCCTGGGGATCAGCATGGATTTCGGGAGACATTACCTTGTTTTATCTATTCGTTTGCCGCTCAGAAGACTGGACAAAGGCGGTCGATGAAGGCAAACCAGATAGCGCGGTTTTTCTCGACTTCTCCAAGGTATTTAACCGAGCAGACCATCTAACTCTGCCAATGCAGCTTCATAATTGTGGTGCAGAAAATCCTGTACTCCTGTAACTTAAAGGTTACCTCCATGATCGGTGTTTTAATGTGACAGTGAGCGGGACTCTTTCAGATTGGTATTGTGCGACTGGCGGTGTATCACAATGTCCCGTACTAGAACTTCTGTTCTTTATTCTAATGGTGCTTGAAATCCCACAGCTTGGCAATTCCCTTTTACTGTTGTATTGGGCTAATCAATCAACTGATAAAAATGACCAAAAATATAGTAGTATCACAGAAAGGTCGTAACGGTGACGGATAGGATCAAAGGTAGACGTACAAATTAAACGGAAGATGTATCGGTAAAAATAAGAACGACTCATTGATAAGTCAAGGTACGTTGGATTGAATAGACCATCACAAGACAGAAAAACGGCGCCAGAGATGAGATTCGTTGGACGACCGATAGATAATTCCACAAACGACGTGATATGATAAAATTTGAGCGTTGATAGGGTAACTAATACACGGAGCTAAAATATTTCACCGTCCAACCACTTTACCGGCCCAAAATTCACACGAATGAAGAAGACAGTGATGATGCGCGGTACCCACCGTTTGTTCGTGTTGATGATTCAATTTAAAAATTGATTTCTGATGGTTTCAAACAAGCGTACAACTAAAGGTAACAAAACGGTGTATGCGAAATGTACAAGAATGAATTATGAAATATAACTGTGATTTGTGGACACTACATTGTTGATACCAAAATTTGGCTTACTTTTTGCCATATAACTGGAATTAAGAAGCTGCGGAGTGATTTAAACACATAGCATCGCTGGACCAGAAACAGTTGGTTCCCGTTTAACACGAATAAATGTACTGCGGTGCATCTCTGCTGTTTGGGCTGCCCATATTATTTTCTGGGAGACTAAAGGCTCCTGGTCCAGACCTTCTCTTTCCTCTTCTTTTCAAGGATGGTGGGGAGAGGTTGATATCAAAACTTACAAAACTCCTCCAGACGATCTGGGAGACTGAAGAGGTGCCTCGTGATTGGTGTCTATCAACAGTCATTCCCGTGTTCAAAAAGGGGGCTCGAAGTCTATGTGACAACCACAAAGGCATCAGTTTGGTGTCATTTGCGTCCAACTTACTCACTGGCTTCATTTTACATCGACTCACTAAGCCCAGAGAAAGCCAGATACGCGGAGAACAGGCAGGATTCCGATTCGGTTGGGGGTGCGTTGATTATATTTTTATCTTGAGACGGATTTTGGAACATCGGCACTGTTACAGACAGCCGACAATCGTGGTATTTTTGGACTTAAAGACTGCTTTCGACTCAGTTGCTGGTAACGTTCTCTGGCATTGTCTTCTTCGCAAGAGAGTACCAGAGAAATATGTGAATCTGTAGAGATCACTGTATGTTCACTCTGCAAGCAAGG
>LUCH01001334.1:22946-66846 GCA_013368495.1 Paragonimus heterotremus
GAGGCCAAGACAACTGGTAAACATTGGCGCTTTCAATGTCCGGAGCTGTCTCCTTCGCAAGGGAGTACCAGAGAAATATGTGAATCTGTAGAGATCACTGTATGTTCACTCTGCAAGCAAGGTGAGAGTCTATGGACAACTGTCTCGGGCGTTCGTCACTTGTAGTGGTGTTCGTCAGGGGTGTCCGATTTCCCCCTTTCTGTTCAATTTTGTAATGGACGACATTCTGGAGGGTGCACTTCGCGAATCCAGTGGGCTTGGAGTTGAGCTTCTTCCTGGAGCCAGATTGACCGATCTAGAGTGTGCGGACGACATTGTCTTGCTTAGCCTCTCTGCCGTAGACATGCAGACCATGCTGGATAAGTTGAGTGACCGGGCTGGTTTGTATGGAATGCGATTCACACATTCAAAGTGCTTCAAGAATGGAGCATTTCCACTCCTACTTTCTTTGTTACAGGTAATCCGCTTGATACTGTGGACAGTTTCACTTGGGTAGCACTATCTCGTCAGCCTGTAATATTGCTGATGAGATATCGGCAAGGATAGCAAAGGCACGAGTTACGTTTGCCAAACTGCATCATCTGTGGCGTTGAAAAGACGTTCGGTTGTCGCTGAAAAGAAGAGTATATAATGCCTGTGTGTGTTCCATTTTGCTCTGTGGTTCGGAAACGTGGCCTGTTTGCAATGAAGATATCAGCAGGATTGTTATGGTTGATCATCATTGTCTCCGCCAATTAGCCCACATTAAGTCGGCTGATCGCGTGAGCAATGTGGCAGTTCGCCGGCTCGTATTCAGGAACGCTCAGGATGCGGGATCAATTGGTCAACTACTCACGGTACACAACCTGCGATGGTTAGGTCACGCACTCCTTAAACCATCTGATCGTTTACCGTACCGGGCATTATATGCTGAGGCCACCAGCAATTGAGTAAAACCGCGTGCTGGTCAACCAACAAGGTGGTCACGAAATATGAAGACCTTGACTGCTCCATTGAGCAGTGTGGATAGGTGTCGCCTGCCTGGGTGGGGTCCTCGTGATTACTCAAACCACTGGTTAGAGACGCTATCCGAGGTGGAGATGTGTCGCAGTTAATGGCATACCTGTATCCATACCATTTATAGTTCTTCTGCTTAGTGTTCTTTTAATAATTTTCAACCTTCTTAGTAACGTTTTCTTCTAGGATATTCCACGTCACTGTTGAGGTGAGCGGCGGCCCGAACCACATTACCTATTGGTCAGGCACATGGCTGCTATGATGATGTTGAAAGCCGGGTATCGCTACATGCAAGTACGAATTTGGTACGATTGTCTAGTGATCCTCAACAGCGTGTCAGTGATCAAAAAGTCAACTCGGTACTTGGGTTTGTCACCTGGCTGTTCGAATGGTTTCATTCAGACTTTCTCACTATTATGTTCAGTTTGCTAGTGCCTCTTTATCCTGAGGTAAATATCTACTTGACATCCTTATTTTATGAAGGACATTACGCTTATTAGGTAAGTACAGTGTGCAGCTACAAAATGGGTTACGACACTACACTTACTATTGCGCTCGGATCAATTAGGTAAACTGGGGTAGTTCTTAGTGCGTTATTGGTATATCAACGGAGGCTTGACTTCAGCATATAAGATTTTTTTTATTAATCCCAGCAACGCTTGTGAGACATACGTGTGCCAAGCAAAAAGAACTATTTCCAGGATAACTCGCTAAAAGCAGAACATTAAATGAAAAATTTGACTCATAGAGGACACTCTTTAGCTCAACCTAGAACAATTTAACACAGTTTATCGAAACTGCGACATATGTAGTTGAATTCCGGCGCAGATTTGACACACGTATTCGGAACACCAGACTGAGTTTTGAGATCACTTGTAGATTAGAATCACTACGGGGGGTGACGATATTCTTGACCTTCTATTGCTGCTAATATTCGGTTGCTGTCTTCTGTATATTGCGGTGCGATTGTTGTTTGCCTGATATTCAGTGGTGGGGTTTATATTCCGCTCCTTATCCTCTAACTTTCCCCCTTGCAACCTTTCTGTTGCCTGCCTTTTGAAATTGAAACAGTCTTCCAATTAGTCATACTAAACTGTCCAACACATACTCAAATGAACCTAAACATTGTCAGCTTCGGCTAATCTATAACTTTCCTATGTATCCCGTGAAAGTGTAACTAATTTTAAACAGTTGAAGTACACCATCGCTAATCATTGCACAGCAGAAGGCACAAAGCACTACCCGTTTCCTTATTTGTAGCTAATTAACCAACGTCTGTCACATTTCATCGTTTATACAAATCAAAACAACTTTTTCCCGTGACATATTTGAACAAAGAACCCAGAAACAGTTTTCCACGCAGTATATCATTCGACCACATTTTGTTACATCTCAACAGGTACACATTGCAGTCTGCGAGTTTACACTAGTGGAGTTCAATGGACAAAATCAGTAACCACACTCATATCAATGCACATCAGCTGCCAGAGCAGTCTGGTACTTATGAACGTCTTTCCGCACGCAGCGGGATGGTTTCCATTTGTTAATGGCTACTGCCTTCGTGAACAGGAGAAACTTCCGATCTTGTTGTTGCGTAACGTATCCTGAGTACTTTCTCCAGGTTCAATTGTGGTGTTGAATGGTCGATGACGCCGGTTCTTTGTGACTTGTCACATTCTGACTCAAAAGTAATCAAGACAAAGCATTTTGACACTTCAAAACATCAATTTTAAAAAAGCTAGAAACATATCAATTGATCGATTCCTCTGAAGTGAGGACGAGCTTTCACTGAAGAATATAATGAGCATTTTTACAGAGGAATGCGTTAGAAGGAAAGACCAGTTAGTTCACTTAAACTAGAATGCTTTTAATTGGCAAACGTTCAAACTAATTTGCATAGTATAGCGTTTGCTGGTTCGAATTTAGCCGAAGCTAAGATTTTTCGCAACTGAGTCTCATCTAACTAGTAACAGAAGTTTATCCAGTCGGATAAATGCACCGTGTTCAACCAGCAGAGTAATTGCGAATATGTGTGATGAGGGAATGTTCAACTGCAACATCTGTAAGAATTCTTGGCAAAAGGCCTCCGTTGAATATGGTGTAATTCAGGAGGTGTGAACTTACACTTGTGTGTTATTTGTTCTGAGATTCTCAGCGTAGATGAATCAGGTAAGCTGGAACCTCAAGGATTAATTGTGACGGTAATATATACAGTGAACTTCGGTAATGGAAATCATGCGATTCATCATTGTTATCTGGAACATTTTCATATCGATAGATGCATCAGCGATCAGCTGGAATTTTGATATGCCTTTCTTGGGCGTTGCAGGTATTTACCTGCACTCCTCCAATAGTCAGGAATTTCAACGATGACAGTACGGTCGTTAAACATAAAGAAGGGAACTGCTTAAAATTCCAGCACATTCCGTAGGGATTATTGGTGGTAGCCTGTCTGATTCATTTGCTGTGTTCACCTTTACTCCCCTCAGCTAGTTGAATGCTGTCGAGAACTCCGTGAGATGGATGAGATTCAATGGTATACTTACACTTAATTTGAAGAAATCTTCGGTAAATGAACCGGTAGTATTTCTGCTCAAGCCCTCAACGTTTGTTCCATTTTGGCCATATAGTATGAATGGTAATCAAGGATCACCGCACATCCGTACACTTTTAATTCAACTTAACTGGACAATGATTTAGTACATATCCCTACCACAACCTTAGACTGTGTTTCAAATTGTGATTTCATCCATTTTGAGTGCTTTTGTCCATCAGATGCTCACGCCGCCTGTCAAAGTCGATATGGCATCAGTATTTTTCAGTGTCCGTTTCCAGGAACATACTGCGTTTTTTTGCTCCACATACTTTCGTATATATTATGTTTTTCATTACTCTCTTCCTGTGTTTGTTGTTTGTTCACCATTCAATAGCATTCTGATGCCGCCCTACTCTTATTTACAGCTAATTTGTCATCATCATCATCATTGTCAGCAATACATTAGTGGTTCACACTGATGCTTAACTGCCAGACAAACACGAAAGAAAAAACCCCATATAGGAAGAAGGAGAAAAAAGAAAGAGAAGGGAATGAACTTAATTACTAAAAATAGCTACGTCTTCATTCAAACGTACAACATCAAGGCGTCTACACCTCGAAAACAAACAGCCAAACTGTAAGTGAAATTAGGGGTTCATCGGCCAAACAGCTTCCTTACGGCTTTCACTGCCACACGGCATTAAGTGAACTCACTTCACAGACAACTCGGACAAACAACGACAACATTCACGCCACGGAGCTCGGTTGACCGCCATTTCACTTAACATCTCAAGCCACCGACTCTGTGAGTCACGAGGATCTCAGCCTGAGAGACGAACTCCATCTACTATGACCAACCACTTCGTGAACGATTTCATTTTTCTACGCCCGGTCATCGTCTGTCCACCTCGCATCTTCCGCCAGTCGACCGCATCATCAGTTAAAAATGAGCGGTGTGGCAGACGACTAGCTGGCATTCTTAGCACATAACCTAACCATCTAAGTCTGTGCAAGTGTAATAAGTGAACAAAAGAACTCGTTTGACAATCAATGCCAAACACCCGCTTCCCAACCTCTTCGTTGCTTACTCGCTGGTGCCACCCGATACAAGCGATTGAACACAGACATCAGTGGTCGAATACCTGAAGACGGTTCACGTCTCAGTTGTCCGTTTGCACACTATAGACACTTTGATACTGAATCTTCAAGTTGAGGTGTTGGTATGTTTACTAATCAGATTCCACTCCGTTCGTTTCTTGTTCACTTCCTAATTAGGGCTAGTTTTTCTCCAAAAGATTGTGCGGCATTCATGTATCAGTATGAAACGTCGATGTATTGTTGCCTACGGCGGTGACGATTCCACACTGGGTTCATTTTATAGTCCGATAAATAGTCTATGTTCTCGAACTGAACTAACTCACAGACCTTTTTCTGTTAATTCTATTTATTCAGTAAAGTTTTTGTGTTTCTCTTTTTTGCACAGATTTGCACAAGCAGAATGCGTCGCCTTATCGAAACTGTTAACATTTGCACACAATTTACAATTAAGCGAATCTCGTCAATCAGAGCTCAAAACAGAATGTTTGGAAAGATGGAAAGTAAGCTATCATGGTCTGTGTCTATGATCTCCCAGTCATCATTGAGTGTCCACAAAACGTACTTTTATTTTTCATATGAACTATTCGAAGGTCTCCTACTTGCATAATCGCTGTGCTGTTTTGTTGCGATTACCGTTTCGAAATTAGGGTGCTAGCTTCCGATGGTATTTTCTGTCTGTAATTTAGTGAATTACCACTTGGGCTATCACCTGAGTTACTCTACCAGCCCAACGACTAGATATACAACTCAGTCTTGTGAATCTCATTTGCTAGGTTTGATGTAATGGCTGTGCGCTTTATAAACTTTTGGCACTAGAATGTTTTTCAACATCTGTGTGTGATCTTTACTTTCTGATTGGTCCTATCTGAAATTTCCCACAATTAGTGGTAGTGGGTTGTTTTTTTCCAGACACACTGTGAGCGGTTTTTTCAAATAAATCCAGACAGTCATGTTTCGATTCGCGCTTCTCTGTTAAAGTAAATTTGAACCTGCGTTATAAGCACAGCTTAACATCAGTGCATAGTCTTGTCTGGACGGGCAGCTGTACTACTACACTCTTCAGCTTGCGAGACATGCGTGGGTTATTTACAATACTGTTGACTTCGTGTTATTTCTGGCTAGATTAACACCTATGAACATTGTTGAACCATAATTTAAACATTCATTGACATTGACAGCTAACCTATTATAGGTTAGCTATCGAACATTCAAAACAGACGCAGATGAGCGTAGTTCGGCTTGTGCAATTCGTATAGGTTATTAGAGTTCTATCAAATTGTCTACTAGTAAACCACAACATTGTTTAATACTCGAGTGCTTTGATTGCCACATGTATCAGTTGATTGGAGCCCTTGATGATTTAAATAGTCTTCCATGATTGGCCAACCTCAGATGGAAGATGTTCTAGACTAATTGAATTTCGCTGTTGTTAAGTTTTATCAATAGTTGGTTTCCCCACTTCGACCGCTAGTTGAATTCTGACTCATGTGTTTGTGCAGCGAGTTTGTTGATACGTGCTCCATTCATTTCACATTTGGCGTGGTTTTACTGTCACACATTTGAACGTTCAGCCACTGTAGTCTGTGATTCACATGCGTGGACTGGAATTTAATTCCCGATGCGGACACGGTTATGCACTGCTAGTGAGCCGTGACTTCGCTGCCGGTGCTGCAAAACTGTGATGTGTGCTATAAAATGTAAATGGTGTTCAGTTTGTAATGCCTCCGATTGATACTTTTCTTTCACGAACTTAAGTAGTAAAGTTGATGCGCTGATGTAGCGTAGTAACCGTTTTGGATTGTGGAAAACGAAAACAAATTCGTAGTATGGATGTACACTAAAAAAATTTAATATATGTATATAATGCAGTACAAAAATGTGCACCAAGAGGTACAAGATTACCGACTCATTGCGATATTCACCGTTCACAGAAGTTCCGGGGCAGCGTAAGTGATCCTACTCTAAATCCACAGGCACCTTCGCTAGACATACCAAGTGTCAAGCAAGCACATTTGCTTACGCATCAAGATGGTCAGTGTGTCAGGCGTATAGTGAGGATATATGTAGTTGTCTATCGATCTCGCTGATCAAACCTGTAATAGCCGCTGATCAGTGGAATACATCTTCCATTCAGTCAGTGACACAAATGGCAAGTGCGTAAGTTATTAGTATCGCATTGGCTAGTTTGGTGGCGAAAGAATTTTAATCTAAATGCCATGATAATCCAAATCACTTGATATTCTCAACTATTTTTGAATATTCTTTGTAATATGCTTCAGTGATCGTGTTACTTCACATTACCTCACATATATTGCACATATTCGAATCGGGGTCGTAGGTTAAACTCTTACAACCTCATGCTTACCAGACGAACATCGATTGCCTACTGCGCTGTTTGCCTCACGTTAAGTGAGATTCAAACAACTCGACTGAACATTGCTGAACCATGATGACTTAATGGATATATATATATATATATATATATATATATTACTGATGAGTTGTCGGGGATTTGGTTAATTTTAAGTTGACCATCACCCACAATTGATCGCCACTGTCACATTCCCATAGACTTTACAGCCGGCCTCTTTTAAAAACAAGTAGCGGGATTGGTCAACATGAAGGTTTCTGTCTCTTTTTGGACCTTTCAACAGGTGGTATTTACTTTATTTATGATAACTATCTTTTCCTTCCTCGATCGTAGATCGGATCATATGATCGAAAACCCGTCCCTTGGCCCATCACATCTGCCAATCGTTCGGTGGTCATTCACTCGGTGTTGGGTGTGAGTCTGTCGTGTGCGTTTCGTTTCCACTCAGTGTTTTTCTTGATTATACAGAAGCCAGAAAACAGCGCGCTTAGTTTGTGTTTCAAATATGGTCAGTGTGTATACTCTACTGTTAGGTTGGATTTTTAAGCTCTCGACAGTCCATTGACAACAGCACTCGGATACCAACCCTACAGTCGCTGGTTTGATCCCGATTACAGCTTAAGTTTGACATTATCCGGTTTGTATATAGCTCTGTATTTTAAATGGCAGCGAACACCTTGTGGTTTTTGGGCTTAAAACCTCTCTACGTAAACTAACTTGTTCGATCGTTTTGTTTTGTTTCACTGTTTGCCCTACCTACTCTTCGCAAAAGGTTTTGTTTTTGGGTCAGAGTTTAACCAGTCATCTTCTAGTAATCCATGACACGTTCGTCGTTCGAACCGGCACCACACTCCTTACACATCTAGCCTGATCTACATTTGTAATTTGCACTGGTTAGTATACCAACCAACTGATCGTCATGGCTGTCCGTTAGCTCACTTCTCACGCCGTACGTCCCAACTAGTTTTATCCCTTCTGTGCGGTAAGGGGAAATATTGAAAGTCGAGATTGTGAAAGGTATCACGAATGGAATAGGCGGAATGATTGGATAATGATCTACAGTGAAAGATATTTCACCTATCCACCATGCTGAAGGAAGTAGGTAAAGCGATGTTATCTGACTGTATGTGATGGTCTTCGGTTTGATTCACGAGGGTCACACAGTGTGGAATGTTTGAAGTTGTGCTGGGATTTCATTCATTCGAAATGGAACTAGAAAACGATAAGGTGTCAGGCTCCACGGAAAACGAGTCATCGCGGTTTGTCTGCATTATACAAATTTTCCGAGAAGTTCGGAAGGTTAGAAGCAAGATCTCGTGTGTCTGTTTCACTCACTGATTCAAATTAAATCAACACCTCAGTTGTTCAGTCTAGTTCGACACACGATTTTGCCTGATTATCCGTGTTTGCCATCCATGCGCTTTTCTTGTTGTCGCTTGTTTTATTTTCCAAGCAACTAATAAATGTGAAAGCATGTGTGCTTGAAGAACGCACAGAGATGATAACGTGAATAGGTTAATCACAAAGGTCAGTGTTGCATGTTTTCGTTTTTTCTGTTTAGATACCAACTAAGAACGATTGTTCCCAATTTTATAGTGATTGGAATTTGCTATCTATCATACTGTTCGTGAGCTGCAGGTGTAAGCACACGGTCATAGGTTCGATCTCTAGTAATAACGACTTCATCTGTTTAACGTATACCCGAATTTTTACGTCGAATGGCAACAAAGGTCTTGTAGCGAAACTGTTGAAAATATAATTTGTATGTTCTCTGAACTATGTGGCTCATTCGCAAGCTGTAAACTTCGCTGGACGTTACCGATCACGTCTATGGACTCTGCTGTACGTGTGTGTGTGCGCGCGCGATTATTGTGTACTCAGTTGTACGTGTAGCAAGTTGAGTTTGATGAGTGTAGGATGACCTAAGTACTCACTACTATTTTGTTTTCCACAGTCTCCTTGTGGACTACTCCGTTTTGTTTTCGTTACTAACATTGTTCCACCTGTCTTCTTGACTTGTTTGTTAAGGACATTGTACCACGAATCGAGATCACAGGTTTTATCCCCGGTCGTTACTGCTCTCCTCTAAGATCAGACGACTCAACAGTACTCAACTCATATGTAACTTTGTGCGCTACGTGATAGCGAATAACCTTCAGTTCAGAGTCTAAGGATTATAATGAATGAATTATGGTTTGTTGATGCTATTTTGGTGTGCTCGCCTGTTTGTGCACATTTTGACATGCGATTACCAACTGCCATCGATTTACGGATGGATGTTTCGTTAGGTCGTTAACTTATGAAGAAAATAGGTGCTTTCGTGTGATGTAACCGGTTGCACATACAAGGCATGCAACTATTTATTGATTCAAGTCGAATACAACATACCCAGAATTTGTATGGAGTTTGCTTTGGCTTTTGGTGTGTGGTTAATATTCGATCAACCATCTTTGCTAGATCTCCCATCTTAAGTTTATTGCTGTAATATCTGTCGTTATCTGTTAACCAACCAGCCGGCCCGTTTCCAATCGTCAGCGGCTACTACTTTCATAATTTCACTTTACGGTCCGTGTTCCAGTTCATTCAGCTGACCGTATTAATATACTAAATGTATATTCTGAAGTGAATATTCCCCTGTCGTCCGTTTTTTGCCAGGGACGAAGTTCATGTCTTTGCTTATGGGGGCAATATCGCTCTAATCTGTGACGGATTACAAACAGTTCAAGACACTTTCTACAAGTTGGTGGCATCAGTCGATGATTACAGAATGTATTACGGTCCCCAAGGGCACAAAGTGCTACTCTAAAATAAACTGGGGTCTTTTAGTGTGCTCCGTCCTTATGGTAGAGTCTTGGAGGTATGTCTCGTTGAGAAGCGTTAATGGTGTGAATGAAATCAGCAGCAGCCTCAGTGCAAAGACCAGAGCGTCGTTCGTCTGCCTGCATTACTTGTGGTGACGAAAAGGTGCGAAATAACTGATATACTTTGCTTCTGTACCTTCCGTTATGCTGTGTCATTGCATAGTTTGGTTTGGCTGAACAGAGGATGTTAACCTTCCAACCGTCATTAACTGTGTTGTTATGTGGTTACTGGTGTATTCTACGCTCATGCAGAGGATGGGTATTTCATACGACGTATATTCGGGTATCTCAGTATCGATATCGTTGGTTTTGTATACCACGCCGACTGACTCTCCGAGGTTGTCTTGAAATGGCGGTATGACTACCAGGCAACTGTCCAGGGAAAGGCGTGACGCTGCTGGCGCTGTAGTTCATCTTCACCGATTTTTTAATTGGCTTTGGATCCAAGGTTCTCGAGCATGTGTTCAGTGGCGCTTTGAAGCCTTGACATCTGCTTGAGAAAGTTTTTATCCATCTTCGTTTCTGTTTCTACCATCATGTATGGCGTTATGCATACTACTATAGAAGGCTTCGTTGAATACGTAGTTAACCCGACAGAACGTTCGACGCGTCTGGACAGGTTATTTATTTCACGGGTTCAGATCCGGCCGAAACTAAAAAAATTTGCAATTGGATCCCTTCCAAATCATCGAATCTGCTAAACTACTTATCAGTAACTTAATCTCATTGCCCAACAATGACGTTGGTAGATTCTTACATGAACTGTTTGAGAAATTCTGCTTGGACAATCAACCTCTTGGATCTTTCGGTGGATTCTATATGACACAGTAGATTGATTGAGTAACTAAGTCCAAGTGTGCAATTTCTATGCTCTGGCTGTGGCTTCCTAGTTCAGCTGGTAGACCGCTTGCCGCATCTGACCAGGCAGTCACTAGTTCAAATCCAGCAGAAGCCCAGATATATTTTAATGAGATCCGCTCCAGAACAACTTATACATGAATATTGTAAATAATCAGTGTGGTCTCTTACTGTTTCTCATTTCGGATACCTCCAAAAGTACATTAGTTTAAATCATCTCAAGTGATATTATGGTTAGGTTGGTTTTGCCCACTTTTCATGTGTCCATTCATTGTGCAGTCTTACTTACTTTTCCCTCAAATCTCATATTGTCTGTGATCCAAATGCGAGTCCTTATTGTTATAGGTTTTTCCTTCCCTTGCTGACTCCATGCCATTTCTTAGGTTTTTAGTTCAGTATTAATTTTCATCCACTTCTCATCCCAGTGTGTTATTCCTTGTTTCTTTGTTTTCCACTCTCACTTTGTACGTAGGATAGAGAAATGCTTAAATCACTCAACATGCTTCCGAAAGAATACTGTCCCAACCCTCGTGTCAGATCGTGTTCTGAAGCCTCTCTGAGCCAGTTGGATTATTTCATCCCCAGTCGCATTGCTTTGGTTTGTGCCGCACCTTCCATGAGTGCTTCATCCGAGCTGTCTCAACCGATGCTAATCTACTCCCGAGGAAGTCATCACGGGGTAGATTGTTATTCCTGCTTCCGCTGCTATTGTTTCTACAGCTGTTGCTACCCGACGTAAACGTTATATACTTCAAACACCCGGAAGGTTACACGGTTATGATGACCGTCGGAAGTAGACTAAAATGTTCTTTTCTACTGGTTTAGCTCTCTCTGTGATTGTTTAGTCCTCTTCCCCGCAATGTTTAAGAAACCTGTTGTAGCATATCATTTAATTGGCTAACTAACATCGGTTTTGCCCGACTTATAGGCCAATGTCCCGTGATTCACACAACCTGTATTCAGAGATTACAGTTAACCAGATACAGTCTCGTAGGTATTATTTTGCTGGCTTGTCAATGAAGTAGTAATTATCAATGAATCAGGCTAGTGAAATCCGTAAGGATACTGTGCCGTTGATACCGTCTTTTTCTCACGTACAATTCAATTGTTTACTTCTTCTCAAGATGTGACCTATGTGTCTGAGTTCATGTATGTGGTTTTTGTTAGGATTGAACTCTCATCTCTTCCTCCATTCTGTCTATCATCCAAGGCTGCTTTTTCCTGATGGTTGAATGACAGTTAGGTGTCATTGTGAGTCAATTGGGTATCACCCTCGATTATTCAAACAAATAGCAATGTCATTCTGCTAGTTTTTTGTGTATGTCCCCTGATTTTTTTCAATGCCTGTTTCTACCGTTTCGTAGGAGGAAAAATAACGAACAACTGTTTTCAATAGTACTTCGTCATTTCATTATGATTACCTGTTAATTACATCTTACCAGTGCTGGTTAACGAAGGTCAACTGGGAAACCGTCGGTGATTGTAGAATAGTTAGAACTAATACAACAATAGAGGCTAATCACTCAAGTGGCAAATCATTAATACTACTGGTAAGTTGGATGGTACCACGAAACCGGACCCTTACGCGATGTGGTAACTTTCGCAACTCGATAATCTCTCAGGCCGGGTTCAGAACACCAAGTTGTTCCAAACATTGTAGTTCCTGATCGACCAGAGGAAGGGCTGCATATGGTACTGGCCGTTTGGGCCGGAAGACCGGTTAGCTTCCGCGACGAAGGTGCAATGTGGCCTGAGTGCGGGTGCACTGACCAAGACCATTTTGGAACACCGGAACGAACTGATTAATGATGTGGTCGGACAGATCGCCAAGCGTGTCAACGGATCGCACGTGGTTACAGATTGACCGGATGGGAAGATCCAAGATGCCAAGTTGCTCGATCCAGTCAAGATCCAGGAGATTCAGGTCAGAGTCAGAAACGTCCGTTGATCGTTGCTGCCCGGAATGATACCGAACAATGCAGCTGGCCAGTCAACTGCACAGTACCACCACAGGCACTGGTGGCGATTTGGGATGGTCGATGGACAGGAGGGCTGCCCAGTTTTCGCCAGAGATCCCTGGAGATGATCGTGATGTCGGAGGCTGTATCCAGTTGTAGACGAACCGGACGACCGTTGATGTGGACCGACACGAACTTGCGATTCTCCGCGACATTGACTTTGAAAGTGGCCAGCAGACTGGATGATCTGCCAACCGGTTTGCCATGGTGCTTGAATCTTGGGACCGAGGCAGGCTTGCCCCGGGTCGCCAATCGTCTCGGGCAAAAACCATCTTTGTGCGCGACCATGTGGCATTTCTGGCAGCGATGTTGCCGGAAGGTGCAGAACCTGTGGAAGTGCCACGCACCACAGTAACGGCAAGCAGAAGTTGGCTTGTCGTGGCTGGCTTGACCGGTTCTCGTAGGAGACTGGGGCTTGGAAACCATGTGCACCGAACGAGGGGCTCGGTCCGGGTTCTGGATCATCGCGGGGTCACGTTTCAGGTTGATAAGTCGACCGCATTCATCGATCATCTTCTCCAGTTTTGTCTCGGGTTGCTGATCGATCCTGGTCAGAAGCCGCGTTCGAAGATCAGCGTAGCTGGGAGCTTGGTGATCACAAATAAATACCAAGCATCGAAATTGGTCTGCATTGAGTGAACCGAGTTTGAACCGACCGTATTCACGATTGACAAAACCAGCGTATGTGACAAAATCGTCATTGTCACGTTTGACCAGTTGGAGACATTGAAATTTGGCGTTGAATAGAGAACAGGTATCTCTGAATATCTTCCTCATTTTTTTCACGGTGTCCGCGAAGCTCAGCGTTCGCGGCTCGGCAGGGAGAATGTAGTTCGAATAACGGACGTGCTCCGCAGGACCAAGTTTCCGGAGAAGCAGGCGCATCTTGGTCTCGTCATCTCGATTGACCAATTCGACTGTGAAAACATCTTCGTACCGCTTGTACCACGAATCGAATGATACACCGGCATCAGGATCATACAGGAATTCGTGGATATTCCTGGCCATGTGATCCACGGGCGGCGGATCTACGGAAAGCGAAGATGAACCTCTTGTGGTAAACCGTGTGGTGATGAGCTCCATCAGTCGTATTTGCGCCTACATCATTTGCTTCAATTCTGGATCGGAGGACATGATGAGGCAATGAATCCGAAAACTCCCTCGCCAAACCTGTTATGAATCGTGTGGACTGACAATTGATGCAAAATCACTAACGC
This sequence comes from Paragonimus heterotremus, assembly GCA_013368495.1. Lineage (NCBI taxonomy): Eukaryota > Metazoa > Platyhelminthes > Trematoda > Plagiorchiida > Troglotrematidae > Paragonimus > Paragonimus heterotremus. Next base: position 36,902 of record LUCH01001334.1, read on the forward strand.
CAAGCGTTCACTATAATCCGGCTTGGCTATGACGGTTGCATTAACGATCTGCGTTATCACTGCCTATACGACGACGAACGAACTACCGCAAATGAAGAAGACAGGGTACCTTCAGCCAAGGGTATATTTGCTCTCAACCAAAACGTGTTCGATTACACTGGAAAACTCCACCGTATTTATAATGTATAAACGGAGGCTCATACAGTAATGGAGAAAAAAACATTTTTGGGTTAATTGTGTAATTATCCCAACAAATATAGTTTGAGTTGGTTAAGCTTTCCTGGTTAGCCTGCGTTTGTATCTGCGTAGAAAACATGGCTCACAGCCTAATTAACACAGTGAATTTTTTTAGTTATCCCGAATCCTCTGGAACTGATGGATACCGATGATACCTCATGATACCTTGCTGTCAGAATTTTCTAAACTTCTCTGCCTATCAATTTAGACGTGAATCGTCAAGTTGAATTACCCCTCTCCTCATCAACCACAATCAACTCAGAAATTTGTGAATACAAATGCTAGTGTTCATCGCCATATTCTCTAGGTTTGATCATTTCAAATCACTCATCATTCGGCAATACACTCTCTCTTCGCCTTGAACTTCTTATCCCTAGTGACTCAGAAAGCATTCGATGGTTGGTGTGATTTTGCTGCTCAAGGTTGACCAGCTAAAAACAGTTTTACAACATATTCTCCAATGTAGTACAACCAAGAATCGACTGCGTTTTTCAAACCTGTGTGTACAACGAAGGTCCGTTCGGATCTTTGCTCTCTTTTGGCCAATGGTCAAGTGACTTTGGCCCTCTGTCGTTAATCAGTCTCATCATCCATCCAATTATGACCATTTTCTTGTAGTTACTTATGCGGATGAGTAATGCTAGGGGATTGTTAAGACCTCATGGCTATCAGTAATATGTACATGAGTATGCGCGACACTTGTGAACTTGATGCCTATCTTGAAAAGAGTATTTGTGTTTTAATGAATGGTCATTTGAATCTCAGACTCCAAATTCAAAATTGTTTGCGTCAACAGAAGCCGTTAATGTTTTATCCATTGACTAATTTCTGATTAACTCATCACACGTTCATCTTTTGCTGTCGATCGGAATGTTCCATTAACACGTCATCTACTAAGGATCCATTTTGAGACTTTGAATTAATAGCCATGAGAGGCGGATGCGGAATATTTGGTTTTAAGTGTTTTTCGGCGCAGATCTAAATAAACTTGCCGTTACTAAACTGTACTGTATACAACGGTCTATTTTTTAAATTGCGCGTTTTCCTGTAGGTATTCAAGCTTGATTAAGCCCGCTGTTTTTTATGTAATTAAATACAGATCAACGCTATATAGTGTTTCCCTCCAAACTGTTGTGTATGTCTTTCATGCACAGTATGATCACATTTCATATATATGGATATTTTACTTCTTCACACCCTTCCTCCGATTGTTTTCCTCGTATCTAATATCGCACACAGGACATTCACTGCACCATCGATGGTGATCACTGGACCCGGCTGGATCAAATGTTCCCTTTGTTGAAACCCCGTCTTCCTGCGGGGACTCTTGTTTGGGGTCAATCTACGTACGAATACGCTCCCAAGGTTTGCTTACTAGCTCTCCGCACCCGTCGCTTCCGGCATGAATTTACTGTTTGCTACAGCCCATACAAACATTATTCTATCTGAGGTGTAATCAAATGTAGACGAGACCCAATTGCGGAAAATCTCGACTTCGGCTGGATTCGAGCCAGCGACAGAAACGGCATGCTCAAACTCGGCAAGCGTTCCGCCAGCTGAACTACGAAGCCACTTCAGGTGCTCAGAAAATTTCATATTTGAACTCAGTTACCCGTCCAGTCTATTGTTTCATATGAAATCCACTGGATTATCCAGCGGATTCACTTCCCAAATGGGATTTCCCAAAATGTAACGCAATTTCGATGCTCAACAGTGATGTTGGTGGATCCCGGCGTGAACCGTTTAGGAAACCCTGCTTGGTCTGTGAATCCGCTAAATCATTTAGTGGGTTCCATATGACACAATAGATCGAGCGGGTAACTGAGTCCTAATGTGAGATTTATTAGGTCTCGGCCCGTCCTCGTAGTTCAGTTGGCAGAGTAACAGTCGCGTTTGAGCATGGTGTTTGTGTTGTTGGCTCGACTCCAGCCTAAGTGCATATTTTCGGCAATTGGGTCCCTCTTAAATTATCAAATCTGTCACACTACTTATAAGTAACCAAATATGTTTATTAAATGCTTCGCTCAGGTTCTTGGTGTGTGAAATATTGAATGTGTTCTGAATTGGTTGTAAAAATCGATGCAGCTCCCATAAACTGTTTCACAAAAGGGTTGCTTAGGACCTAAATTCTTAATCATCAAACACCGGCTAGTGACCAGTCATCATATTAGTCATGCAGCCCTTATAACCATTTACTCACTGACGCTGCTGTTGTTGATCGCACTGCTCAACCCCTCTGCGTACAAAATGCAGAGCGATTGTGTTGACATTATCATAGCCAAGGCTATCCTTCGTGTTTCACTCAGATGTGATTTGGCCAAATTTCGACTGTGTTAACATCATGTTAGTTTGTTTAGTATACTGTGTTATGTGATGACTATGTTGTCTCTCTGTCCACCACTTCAAGTGCTTTTATTTTCATTTGTTTATTGTCGTTAATCGATTGGTAACTATTTACCACTGAAGCTGTGTGATTGGTAACCAGCTTTACTCCCAGTGACCATCATGAGCCCGCTGTGGACGTTTAGGATGGCTTTCCTTTTGCACATCACGAGTATGTTCCTTGTCATGATTGGATACGTCAACATCGGAATTTTGTACCGATCAGCACTTTATCATATTAGTACCCAGTGCGTGAACGATTATTTTACCATTGAAGTTTGTTTCCACTCCAATGATTCTCTTCTCCCTAAAGTAATCGCTGAGACTTGCAGTAGCTCTGCCAGAGATCTCCATCTGTTAATCGTAGGATCAAGGGTTCGAGCCCCGTTTCCCAACTGTCTAGATCTGTGCATCCTAATAATAGTATTCGACCCGCGTGCGACCTTGTGCTACGTAGCAACAGACACGTTGTAGTATGCAGAAGTCTGCTTCATATCTGGCTCGAAAAAACATAATTTACAGGATTTAACTACACGTCTGATGACCTTGAAGTCGAATTTTCACATTGGTCAATATATTCGGCTATAGAACTTGCTAGCATTTTTTTCAAGATGCTGACATTCAAAGATTGCGTCGATATTAGAGAACAAGTTGTAATGTTCAGAAATTTGTCGATAACTCGTAGTTGTATGTTGATCAAAGTTTGTTTACACTGCGTGACCCTTTAAAATGTGTAGGAAACTACCTTCCGCAGATTAATCGTTATGTATGTATAGTTATCCATACGTATTCACATATATGGCCGATATTATACATATATGTGTATGCATATTAATAGACCTATATTTATTTGTTTCGGTTATTGATCGATATATACATATGGTTTACTCGGATACCCATTAAGTCACCCCTGAAATAAAGCTCACTGGACCCCACTCAACGAATTATGTTATCTAAAGTAATCAGTGGGCAAAGCTGACTGGAAAAACATATTGTGCTTAGTCCTATAAATGTCCGTTGGTCCTTTTGCTTGTTCCTGGTGAGAACCATTTGCAATTTTGCAAATCATGTTCACTAGTGCACGTTGTTTGACCCGACTTATATGGTGTGTTCAATCTTTCTGCAAGTCATTCGGGTATTTATGTAGTAGTGTTTATTTTCCGTCGGACATTCTTCTATGGGTTCTCTGATCTCACTATGGTTTGCCATACGGAAGTGAACTAATTCTAATGGAACATTCAAGCACTATTCTGTGAGATGTACTGAAGCCATCTCCATCACAACAGCCTTGAACCTGACCAAAAAGAACTGTGGCTTAAGCCACCGCTCACCTCAGCAATGACGTGGAATGTTCTAGTAGAAAAGGACATCAACAAAAGGTTAAAAATTAATAAAAGGTGACTAAGTAGAAGGACTCGAAATGGCATGGTGCAGGTACGCCATTGACTTCGACACACTACGATGGCGTTTCTAACTAGTGTTTTGAGTTATCACAAGGACTTCATCCAGGCAGACGACACCCATCCAATTTACTCAGTGGAACAGTCAGTGTCTTCATATTTTGTATAAAGGTTGTTGCTTGACCACCACGCGGTTTTACCCAAATGTTGGTGGTCTCATTATTTAATGCCCGGTAAGATAAACGTTCGGCTGACACGCGGAGTATGTGGCCCACTTATCACAAGCTGTGCAATGCGATTAGTTGACCAGTTGATCGCGTGTGCTGAGTGTTCCGGAATACACGCTGGCGAATGGCTAAGTTGCTCAAACGATCAGTCTACTTGGTGTGGGCTAATTGACAGATGCGACAATGGTCAAACACAGCAAGTTTGTCGACATCTTCGTTGTGATCAGGCCATACCTCCTAACGTGGTGGTGTGCGCCCGTATTTCAGCTACCTGGAGGCTTGGTGATGGGATTTCACTCGGTCAGGGGTTCCGGTGCTGGCTTGTTCATGTTGGTCAGACGTTCACGTTAAGCACGTCGCCCATGTGGATGGTTTATCGGAGGATGAGCTGTCCCACAGCATGTATATAGGAGTGAGCCAGCTAATTGACATCTGAGACAACATATTTTTTACGCTTTCACCGAGTTGCTTGATGTGACCTGCTTTTTGACACTTTTTTGTACGATAGGAAGCTTATCCTCATGGCGTGTATGTTGGAATCTTAGCACTTTCAATTGTTCAAGTGTTTTGGTTGATGACCGCACTTAAGTAGTAACTTATAAAAATTTTTGCTGTTTGCAGAATGGTCGGCGTAGATACGCACTAATGATATTCGATGTGGCATGCATCTACGGTCGTGATTGCTATCAGTTACCGTACAGAAAACGGTGAGACTTGTTTTTGAAATTGTGCGTATATTTTCCATCCGACTTTCATCATCTTACTTTCATAGGTCAGTTGGCACGTTCATCCAACTGAGACAAGTGAAAATATGATTACTGTTTACATTAACCCATTCGCTGCGTGATACAATATTCGCCTGTTATACATTCAATATCCGCGAAAGCGCTATCTGCTAAGACTCTTACCAAACCTCATATAATGATGACTGTATTTGCTCTGAAAAGGAGAGAAAATATGAGGGTCTTCTACAATATAACCTCTGGTTTGTATCTCCTGGACCGTGTCTAAACTTGTGGTCAAGAAAATACAGCTTACTTGACGTAGTGTACTCACTTTAATTCCTTTTGTGTTAATGAAAGCGTGCTCTGACGAGGTTCAAACCTGGTTAGAAAGTTTGCTGTCATACAATCTGGAGAGTCAGTCGTAGAGAAAATTTTCAGGAGCAACCATTCAGCATGTAGTCATTTTATCACTTTACGTTCCTCTCACATCACAATAGGTGTACATCTTTTCCACGAGTAGTTCGCACAATAACTCAGTGTCGCATATTTTTGACGTTCCTGTTCCCATACAATACTGCTGTATCAGCACTGTCCGGCATAACTCTTGCAACCATAAATGATGCTTCGGTCAATCTCGCTTTGTTTTGCATTTTTATGGCACTTGACTTAAGCATGACTGTAGTTACAATTCATTTCCTACTGGTTTGACAAGTGCATGAAACTTGACTTGTTGTACGACAGGCAGTTTCGTTGTGAGCAGTGTACTACTCATGAGTACTATATTACCCACAGGTGACATTCAGGAACAAAAGAGCAAGTTCTGAACGCCAGGAAGACGACGGACAAGAATAGACTATCGGAATAGTGTGTATGCGCTATGGCAAAATTTGCTTTAAGGCGAATGACAACGTACTATCACTCGATGTATGTGAATGCATGTCTGATGTGCAAATGAGTGTACCTGTTTGTGGTTTGATTTTTGACGACTTCTACGGGAGTGCGCGATAAACGAGCTCTCAGGCCAAGCGCCTTTTGCTGTCACTACAGGCTGTCTAACCTATTCCTTCTACCTTCTTGGCCCAAAAAAACATTATGGCGAGTGACACAACACTTTATCGGCAGGTAAAGGGCTCAAAATCACGCCATAGTTAGCAGGCTATTTACAACTAGCTTGTGGGATATGATGGTGCAAGCTGTTCGGGAAATTTTTGCACCTTCAATGCGGAAGAGTTTTATTCACTCGATGGCCGATCATTCGGCAATAAATCTAATGAGTGTCCCAATCGATTCGTTCACATCGTAATTCTGGTATCGTAGTAGCTGTCATTCTTGCGCCAGCTGTCTTAACACAACTGTAACGATTAAAGTCGACATGATAGATACTGTGCTACTCATTTGATAGAGTTATTTTCACCAATGGACAACTTTTGCACTGTCTTGCGCCTACTCGATTGTACGCGTGAGCGCCTATCATTAAGTTTATATAGCTAAAGCAATGTGTTTCGTTGCAAACTACTTGGAGAACACCAGCACAATGATTCACTCGATCTACCCGATAGTAACAGGATGGACTGATATGATATCTTTGTTGCGCTGAAGTTACATGCACTAACTGAGGCATATGCGTTGGTGGAATACATTAGGTTGGACAAGCCGAGACAGATATATTCGAGATTGCTGAGACTCGAAATGTGATCGTTAAGCTAAGAGTTCAAGGTTTGTTCCACTGAATGCAGTCGCCTCGAAGCGCAACTTGACTCACAACTTGTATACACATTTGTGGACTTAAGAGAACAATAGTATTCAGGAAACTCATTATGTGCTCGATAAAAATCCGATGACAATTTTGTCCTCATCCAGCAGGTATATGGAGAAATCACTGAGAGCGTAACACTTACACTAGATTCGGAACTGTATAAATTCCTTCGGTTAGTTTTCCTATTGCTGACTAATGCTGTTGCTTCACAGGATACAGTTTAACAGGCGGCAAGTAATCGCACCTGTTTTGTTATCTCCGCCGTTCGTTGAGATGTGGACTATCTGCGTCAAAGTTACGGAATTTATGAATTTATGTTCGTTCCCATACTTCTGTCAGAAGGCACTTCTGGTCCATAGCTCTGGGTATTTCTATTCGAAAACTGCTATATATATCCTTTAACTGATGGCACTGTTCATTAAACTTGTAAGGTACACACAAACAAGAAGCCTAGAGAGGAATACGAATCGTATATTGCACAATACGTAGCACGGAGATAGCTGGAATGTTCAACATAATTTTTGCGTTACACAAAATGCATGTTCGCCATCCCGTAATACAAGCAAGGTACTGGGTATCAGTCTCAGCTCAGCTTCAAACAGCGAACTGACTTAGTTCAGGATGTCTGTCAAATATCGATTTGACGTGGACCGTCTGGTAGTCTGTTCTAACTAACTAAGTGACAGTTCGCAGAACTTCATCAATACCTAATAGTTTTGCTGTGCCAATGTGTTTTCATGATTAGTTCACCAACATTGCGGCTGTCGGTCGCTTCCATGGTTCGCTTTCTGGAATTCAAGCTGATGCCGATTGGTGCACGCGATCCCTTCAATGGACCGACTCCAAACTGTATGCATGGAGCAGGAACACTCCCATTCCATTCTGGTCGCCACGACTAACTCACTTCCTTAGGGCTCAGACTTCTGATGAAAACGAAGCGATAGCCATAGGTATCACGAATAAAAGTTTGTTTGTACAAAACCTGCATTCACCCTTTCTGTTCCATCCTATCCGCCTCAAACTCCTTTGAACCATGGCACCAAAATTCAAGACTTTGTAACAAGATTCTTGAGACAAGCTAACCATTACAAAGCCAAGCCGAAACGATTCATAACCACTGTCGGTTTTATGCGTCAGTGTATATAAAAAATGACGGGGACACATTCAAACGATCCTGATTGTTAGAAGCCGACTGTCCGTCTCGGTTAGTGTGTGGTATTTTGAGCGGTGCAGAGTCAACCATATTGTGTGAGAACGCTTTGGCTTAATTTAATCCGTTTTCGGCCAGCTCCTATTTTCCAAACCAGCACTTGGTCACTTAGGTTTCCTCTCCATGTTGGATTCCCCAAACATTTATGGCATGTGCTAGAGTGGACCCAACACACTTTTCATTACGAACAATTTCCCAAGTATCTCTGTCACCTATCAGTAAGTCCATTCCAAGCCAACTGTTATTTTCATCCATACGTCATCACCCATAACTTCATATATGTTAGGACCACAAAACCGTTTTCCTGCGATTGTCGAATATTTAATGTCAGCGTTAACTAAACTTGGTCCTTGTTTTTCATCCCCTTATTGTGGATGGACATAGATCACTTCGGTTTGCCTACTTGCATTGGCTACGACCGCGAGTGCTCGAACTGATGTTTACAACATTTGACAGTTCCTTCTCTCATTCACCCTATCCCTACTTGATTGATCCTAACAAAACTGATTGTAGAGTGTCAGTTTGAGGTTAAGCATTAATGATTCATTAGAAATTCCTCCCTGTCCTCACTTGATTTCTTACACCGCTGTGTTTATGGTCCAAATTGGGCATAGGCTTTCATTGTGCACATTTACTGTTGCCTTGACGCATTACCTGTCGCTTAGTCTACTGTCTGCTTTGTGCATCCAGTAGAATTAGTGAACACCTGTTATGTTATTTTATCCCCTCTGCTTCCGTAACTTTCAGTAACCTTGGAATGTTAACTGTACTGACCCATCATTCTTAATTCATATGATTGTTTTGTTTCTTGTTCACCACGTTTCACAGCATGGAACTGGCCGAGAGAATGGTAGATGTGGTGAACTTCCCTGGTATGTACACATCTTACTTGCGCGTAGCTCCTTTGATTCGTATGCAAGGTCTACCTGCTTTCATTGACACGTAAGTTCGGAGTCACCGGTCTCTTGTGGCTCCCCATTGTTTTTCCCATGGGTAGTATTGACCATTTGAAATTAAAGCGTTATTTCATGTGATAACTGGTAATTACACGTCCTATGAGGTGTTTCGGGCTGTACTGTTTAATTACTCCCTGAGTATCTGTCTTAGTGAACCTTATAGCTTCTTACTTGCTTTTCCTACAGAAACTCCTTGTTATACGGCTGGGCGAATTAATGATGAGAAGCAGAATTTTGTGTATCAATTTGTGGTTAGCTCCATTGTGTTGTTTGATGGCGCAGTTTTTGCTACTCCAGTCAAACATGTGCACTAGGTGTCCTGTTCTCCGGCCTTCTTCTTTCATTGGTACTTGCAATGAAAGTTATCCCTAGCACCCTTATTCACGTTCATTTCGCTGATTGACTGATTGAAGTTTTCCCTAGTAGATCCGGATCCATTAACATCACCTAGGTCATGTTTACATTAGGGTCTTTGGGATCATTTTCCTGGTTGGATACATTGGTTTCGGTATTTATTTGGACCATAGTAATCGGTGACAGTACTTCTTGTGATTAGCGTTGATACTATCACAGAAATCTTGATCTATATGTTAGTCACAAATTGCACCATCCAGCGGTCTGCCTATGTATTGTTTCACTGCAACTAACAAGAAAACCCCATTGTTTACTCATCCACAGTCTGCCTGTATTACCGTGCAAAGATGCGGCCGGACCTGTTCGAATGTACGTACACCCAGATGGGATGGCATTTCAGCCCCATAGTGTGCTCCTGCTTAGACATTTGGTTGGTAAGCTCTCTCAACTTGTGCTTACTTTTTGGTTTTGCTTGCCTCCTCCCCTATCGAGTGACGTTTATTATCTTTCCAACGTACGATTCGACTGTTACATTCGTTTATACGCGCAAACTTTGAGCTAACTGCTGTCCTCAAGACCACTGACACGTTGTGAACTGAACCCCGATACTACATGGTTTGTTTGGATCAACTTCACGTACCTACGAGAAGTGTTGTGTTAGGCGTTATCTGTTTGCGCATTCCAGACTTTTATACCCGGGAGACTGGCAAAAGCAATCTTGCTCGGTCTACAATTAACTCCTAACTGAAATGGTTGAGTGTTTAAGCGTTCACTGTAGCGATTTCGTAACCTCATGTCCCTGTTAAGTTGGTGTTGATTTGTTCCACTTGGTAAAACCTTCCTTTCTGTGTTCATCTCATCTGTGGTTCTCCCTCTCAACTATGTGATATCAATATGATTTATTTACCTTGGTGGTGATGAATCACTGAAGACTAGCTGGTTCACTGCTTTGTGTTCTTCACCGGCCGGAGGGGGTAATTGTAACCGTCCTCTGTAGCCTCGTTGAAGTCTCTTTTGTTCTACATCGTTTATATCTGAATTGACCTATTGATACACTACTCAAGTCAAGTCACTAATACACTTCAGGAATTTCCGGCTTTATACCTACTGAGGTTGTGTGCATGCAAGTGAAATACCACAACTTGGACCTAGTTGAAGGTGTTCAAATACACTTATAGATACCCCAATTAGGATTGTAACTCTTGTTAGTCAGAATTCTGTCTATGAAAGTTCCACTGTTTTTACCGTATTGCTTCACATGTGAAGGACTATCCTAAATACGTCCTGTTAAGACTTTATCTATGTAGATTTTGTCACAGTCACATCAGTTATCGGTTTTCATTTTCATATACCGTGCCTCTGACATTGTAGTTCAATGTTGCCTGACCTATCGCTTCTTTACCAAAACTTCTGATCAACTACCTCGTGGTGAAGCTTCCGTGTATTTTTTTCCCGTGAACTATCGTAGTTTCTGATAGTCATTACTCACAAGCCAAAGTGGTTGAGTGTTCACATATGATAATTCGGTCGTGCTTAGTGTGGGATCAGTGACGCAGTCGTCAACGCGGTTGCCTCGTGAAAGCGTGGCCGAAGTTCTAGTCCTGAGCGTGACAAGGATATGCACTACTGACAAGCTGCTCTAATGAGTGCGAAATTCGAGTCTAGTGTGTGTTTTCGAAAGGGGCCGACTGGAAAGTCTGTGAGAATGTGACAGCTGAGATCAACTATAGGTAATGTTCAGTTCGATCGATCCACTGTTTATGCAGTCATGTGACAGTTGTGGTCGCCTTTACTTAGTTGGATAAGTTAAGCGAATAAGTGTGGATCAATGGAACTGGTGTATGATCAGCCGTTGTCACCTTGTAATCTACTGTCTGTCGAGTCACTAAATGTCAACGACAGTGTGTGAATCTAACTGTTACTCTTCCCCTCCTCTCAACATCTACTCCCTCAATTGGAATAATTTAGCATATGATCACTCCCATGTGGACCGAATGGCTCCCTGAGTGACTGACGTCCATCCTTTCGGAACCGTTTATGTGGTTTGTTCAGCAGTGTTTAGGTGAAAGCATCGTGTAGGAATCGCATAGATATTTCCAAAGTGTATAGTTAGAAGTAAAACTGTTTTTTATTGCACGATCCACAAAACCAATAGTATTGTACCGTCCATCTCCTCACCATGAATCTTAAACTCCTCAACAATGCATGCACGGTGTCTTGATTCGTTTGATCGAAGCTGCTTCGGTTTCTCGACATGGTTACGTCTACCATAGCTGGTCACTGGGACGATGGCTCAGTCCGCTCATCGTGATCCTGTCTGCGCGTGATGGACACTCAAGTTGGATGTGTTTCAAGTGACTGCTTATCCTCCAATTCCACGTTGATTTGTCGTGCCTGCACGCAATCCGGTTTCGTCCGGCATTGAATGACACGTGTGAAAAAGTTTACCCTTGTGTATAAGGCATAGCAATCGAACTGGGTGCATCTGTACAGAATGCCGTCTGTGTTCCAGTGAGGTTGCATCCTTTGGCAAACGTCATATGTCATCAAGTTGACTGGTTTAAAATGCAAGTGCTTGTTTCCCGTTTCTATATGTCGGCACCAATCTTTAGCTTTTTGGCCATATCTGCAGATTTTTCCTTACCGATTAACCTAATATTTTGCTCAAATTAACATTCCCCTACAGAACCGTGGACTGAGGCATTGAGTCGATCCACTGGACGGATTTACTACTTCAATCATTCCACAACGGAATCCACCTTTGATCTTCCGATCAGCCAACACTGTTCGTTCACGTGAGCATTGTTCCATGTGACTTTTTTTCTGTTTGCTTGTTTTTTTTAAAAAAAAATTTTTTTGAGTATTTCACGTTGTATGGATCCATGCAGTTGATGGTTTCTCAGTCTGACCCACTTAGCAATTGTGTTTTGATTGTGATTGATTCGTTCATTTGTTTTGCAATGCATCAAAAAGATCACGTTTATAAACTACTATACTGCTTAAATCTCTACAATTTTCGCCGTTTCATGTCCTCACTATTCCATACTTATCGCATTCATGTTTCGATTATCGATTGTTCGGCCTGAGTATGCCAGTAATCAATTTAGATACTGCTCCAAACTGGAAATGAACCATTCAGGTGTTGATGGTTTTTACCAGAGCATACCGGTGGCTTGACCATACGTACACTCGAACGGTGACCGAATGTCTCTAGTGTGAGATACAAATTTCTTAGACCTGTCTTTGTCACGCGTCGTCAATTATAAAATGGAAGTTGTGGAGTCGAGTTATCTGGACAGCCGACTCGTTGTTTACTTATCAGCATCGAGCGAGACCAGTTAGTGCTCTAAATGAACTGCTGGAATGGAAATCTTTTCACCAGATTTGAAGTTTGCTGCACACATGTGAAACTGTGATATCAATGTGTTTGGATGATTATTCAAGCTGGTAAGTTTGATAAGTGCTGTGGTCGAGATATGAAACGAATTGCTGACCACTCTTTTCAACTAATTGATTGAAAACATGCCTCGGAGAGTCAACGTGACGATCGTCTCAATCAATGAGAGTATAAAACACATCAGTAGATTTCATCGTTATATATACGGCGTTAATTATAAGGTTTCTTCTTCCCAAAACCATCGGATTCCTGGGACTCAGATATATGAGAAAATATGAGCCTTGGGAGCTTATGTGAGTCATGTTAATAACCGGCGTTGTTTGGGTAGGAGCGTTTTGTGAGTCTGTTTGCGATGAAAGCAGTCAGAATTCCAAATGTCGTTCAGTGTACAAACAGAATGCACTTTTGATATGCACTTCCGTGTTGTTTCACCCTCTGATTTTGCTACGCACAGCTCAGATTAATATCTCTATCGTCCAGACGTTTTCCAGATCATGGCGACTTAACTTATGAGAACGGTACATGGTCGCTTCTTAATCTTCATTGAGGAGGTACCAGTCATGTGACACACTGAGTCCCACTTTTTTATTGACTAAGTCATGCGGTATCCATCTGTGGAATTCGATTGCGGGTGTGGTTGAACGGACCTTGTGAGCCCGTCGGTTTAGTCACACAAACAAACATACATCGCCATCGCATATGAACTTGTGCTTCGTCAGGTCAGTGAATGTTTGAGTGTCCTCAACACTAAATCATTGAGCTCATCCTCAACGTAAACCCCGTCGATCAGCAACACATTGTCCAACTTGCGAACAGATGGCGATTAGTTACGTAACTGTTACCGTGCCATATCTGAGTTCGTGCTGACATAAAATATCGTTCAGCTGCACGTCGTTGTGATCGACTGTGTGACCACAGTCCACGTGAGAGATGGGCGGGTATAACTCTTCGATCTTCACTGTACTTATCTCGTTTTAAGTAAAAGTCAGGCAATCACTGTTCTTACGTCTGTGCTTGATACTTCTTTTTCGAATGGACTTAGATTGATCAGCTTCTTGTGACCAGTTTGTAAATTGACAGATCTTCACCACGCTAAAACCTAAGTAAGCATACCCCCATGGTCTGATAGGTAAATGTTATACACTGCCAGTCGTGTGCATGCTTTTATCTCGTGAGCTCGTGCATAGTGCCACTAACGCTAACATTAGCTGCTACCACTTTGCTGATGATCAGCAGAACCAACTGCTTGTACAACGAGTAGAAAATGCACTCTGTTGTCGCATACGTTTCTGTCGACTGCACGATTCTCACTGGTAGCTCCAACGTGAAACTACACTGGTTGGTCATTCACAGGTGCTGTCGTCTAAATGTGCACAGACTATATTGCGAACACACGTTGACTAACGACAACCTTTGAATATCGTGTGAATATTGTATGTATTAATGTACCTCTGAATGCGATATGGTTTTTAGACCTTTAATATATTGAACCATATTCATTGTTGCGTATGTGGATTCAAATAGTGCGTTGTTTTTATAAAAAAATTTAACACTTTAGTCCATACGAAGTGCTTTTCACCTTTACAAATTTCAAGTTACAGTTTCACTATTGAGACGTTCTCAATTCCGATCCCGTTTCTACTGGCTGTCTAGTTGATTCTGTGTACTACTTTATTTCTTCCGGTAATAATGTCTCGTCAGCTTACATTATTACTGACAAAATCCCGGTGATAATAGTATAAATGCAGGTTACGTCCACCGTCTTTCGGATCTGGTGTCCAGCCTTCTTCCAGGTTTGCCGTGTTTGTGGACGTCTTTGTCCCCGCCGGTCGACTAAGGTGGCTCTGTGACTAGAGTAGACGTTTACCAGGGCACAATTCGGCAATCCTCGGATAGCTGGTCAACTGATGTAGCAGCAGAAGTGCATCTATTGCTCTGGTTTTGCCACATCCATCAGTCCATAGTTTTCCGCACCAGGTGTTTTCTCTAGAGACCATTAGTTATTCAGTAAAATCACTAGATGATCAATCACCGACGTAGTCATCGCTCATTATGATCCTGTTTGCTCCGGTTAGTAAGCTCAATTGGCGGTGCTTTTCAGGTTTTGAAGACCCATGATCACACAAACATCCAACTGATTGTTATCCCCGTTAATTAGCACTTCGTTTTTAATACTTTTCCTCTCCTTAATGGCAATCTACTCTGTTACAAAAACTGTTAACCGCCATCATGAGCATTGTTAACTGGTATCGGTCTACTGGATTACTGCTTTATTTTGCATAACGTTCCAAATAGTGTTTTCCTCTTCATTCCAGACAAACTCAATTCATCCGCGTTCCGTGCACTTCGACCCATCCACAAGAGACGAATGTCGCGAAATTGGTGCAATTGATCGAATTGTTTTGCCAAAATTCTCAGGATTGATGGAACTGCTATTATCTTTATATGTATGTACGTATACGCTCATTTTTGAATTATATCAATACGATTCCAATTCAGTAAAATTGTTAATGTTGTTGAGGTGCCGTGCGCAGCTCATTTGTTGGTTCTCATTCGTTAAATCAGCAGGCTTCGGTTCGCCAGTTACGCCTCCAGTTTGTACAGCATAAGGTGTTTATTGCCGTGTGAAGTGCGAAATCACATGGCTTATTACTGTCAGATTACTCAGACGTAAACAGGAACAGTCACAACAACCGGGGTTTCGAACTCGCGACCTTGCGATGGTCAGATGGCGTTATCACTGAGCTGACTCGACTTTTCACACACACCAACACTATACTCAGCGCTCTGCTGCCGGTTTATATACATGTGAGCTATTTACCGATCACCTTGTTTTCTAAAGTTACATTCGATCCGGATCCAGCTGGGCGTATGATGTACTGGGTTATTTCTTGGCTACCATTCCGCTTCGAGGAAAACTATCTGGTGATTCGCTGACATTCAGTTCAGGTCCATTTAGTGCATTTTTCTCATGTACACCAAGGGCTTGGAAAAAATGAAGTTTAGTTTTTAAGTCACCGAAAGTTTGAGAAGATTGATGCTCGTGAAATGTTGAAGGATACAGCTCGAATACCTCACGTGATTTTCACCGAGTGGTATCTTTTCCGTTTGTAGATTTTGTTGATATGGTGATAGAATTGATGAAGAGAACTTTGATAATTTACATTGTCACTGTGATCTCGAGCTCCATTGCTACCGGGCTTGTCAAGATTGGAAATGAAAATATCCTGAGGAATCAAAGGAAGATACAAGTTTACTTTTACGCGACGAATAGCATTTTCACAACTAATGACTAAACCTAAGAACTTCAACAACTTAGTTTACTGCAAATTCCTTGAAATGACCCCTCTCTTTATGCTTGATCTGATCTCGAGGTTATCACTGTATAAGATATCGATATAATCAATCTCGAAACGTGCCTTCACCTAGACAGTACATTGCTTATCCTTTACGGGGCTGGTCTAGTATTACTGGGGTAACTGTAATGTTATAGGGAGACGGTATTCCGTAGTCATCTTTTTCGAGTTGACTACTGAATCTACCCAGAGCAATGAGTCAGAAGTGATCACCTACTCCACTGAAATGCTGGAAAAAAGAACAAATGTACCAAGTCTTGATTCACGTTTCAACAAATGATATCTCTTTCTCATTACAACAACCATCGACCGTATGCTCAACGCCCACTGTGGTTTCTCTCTCTAAAGCCTTGTTTTCATGTGCGTCCAGTTCTGATAACAAAAACCACGAGAACCGCAAATAAAGTGGGGACACATGACAGAATAGCGAAGGAAACAAACTGGAGACGATACGGGAAACCTCTTGCTCTGATTCTATTCCGTTTGAATATTCAGGAGCTAAATAACTTGAATAACTCAGGTTCTTAGCATGGTCTAATTCAGTAAGTCGGTTAGCATAACAGAAGATGGCTATTGGCTGCCCGTTTGGTTAACTCATTAAATAACCGGTTAAAATGGGATACTGTACCAGGTCTTGAGCAGCTTCTGATTACATTCATTCGGCTAGTCTTTCTGTTTGTTTTGCTTAGTTTTTGAGACCAAAAGGTTGCTTAAGTTGGCGTGTGTTTCAACAAACCGTTCATTCGGTGAAAATAGTGGACGCTGGAAAAGGCCGGAACCTATGTGTAGGTGTGTAAAAGGTGTGACTTTGCATGGTTAACATAAATATGATTTGAAACTGTAGTTTCATAGGTTTTTGAGTTATTGACAATCACATCTTAGGAGTTTTATGAGTTTTAAGCTCATATCTACATCTGAACTCTGTTTCATATAAGCCTGTTTTTACATGTTGATATCGTGCGTGAGTCCATTTGGTTTCCTTTTGAAGTATCTGTGATAAAATTTCAGCTAACCTTGTATCGCGTACTGTTTCCACAGCCATGTCGATGTCTCCCGATTTCCAGTTGTGATAACAAAACGCACCTCAAACTGCAAGTAAACGTTACACTCTGTGTTGGGGTCAGTCACTTGATTAGACAGATTTATCGTTGAATTTCAGCTCATTGTATTTGATTGGTGGTCTCATTAAAGGGTTCGAGAATATGGCTGGTATCGAAGTGTCTGACTTGTAAAGCTTTAACCTCTCAATATATCACAAACTATTGAGTCACTTGTTAATCTGATATTTTCGGTCTACTCAAACCCGGGCATTTTTGAATGAGATAGTGGATCATATACCCTTACGTGTGTCTTTCAATCGCATACTTAAGCAGGTATTTACATATTTTTAAGAAGTCTCTGTATACTGCTCCTTATCACATTGTTCTCGTTAAACGTGTCGACTATTTTGTTTAGCTTGGTTGTAACATATCTTAGCGATTGATCTCGATTAGCATGTTGTTTACAGAAGTCGTTAAGGAGCAACAGGATCGCATTGAATACTCCTATCTCACTGTAAGCTGGGTCTCACTGAATTACTTCCACTTTATTCTGGCTACTTTTTGATGGGTCAATGTTTGTCGCAGTTCACAAACTGTACTCTTAGATCATTCTTTTCAAGAGACTGACAACACGTCTGAGACGGTTTCCCATCTGTTGTTTCAAACTACGTTAAACACACTACAGATCTTGTACTTTCGATCACGACTGCAATTCGCATCATTGAACTGTTCTTGCGCAACGCCTTCTGGTGAGTTTTGTTTAGGTCTAACAACTATGCGTTGAATGAAGTAACACATTTCCAGCATGTACGCCGCTTGGTTCCATTGAACATTTGGGATCACAGATGGACTAGATCTTTCGTAGATAGCTGGAACATTCGTGGTTTCCTGAACCCAAACTCCTGAGTGTACCATCACTGACATCATGCCACACGATTATCTTTGGCTCGATCGTTAGTTTATATCATCTTGACTCGGACTTGATTTAATTGCGTTTTGATTTTGGTTTAACTGAACTGGGTCGTCGTAGTGATCTACTTCGAAATATTATTTCATATGAATCCGTATCAAGACTTCGACATTCGAAATCCTCAGTTCACTATACTGTTGGATTACAATCCCGTTAGGTCAACAGTCAGAACTCCAGACAAAGAATGGCAGTTAAGTGTCAGTGTGAACCACTAATGTATTGTTGTCTATGACGATGATGGTGAGTATCACCGTGTTATTATTTCATGAAATAAGTCTATCAATAGGGACATGCTCCGACACTCTGATAATCTTTACTGTTGTCGTGCACGTTGGAAATCAAAACGTTTTGAAAGGCATGGGACAATGGCTAACAAAACATATACTGTACGGGACTGTTCAGTGCAGCATGACTGCTAGCTTACTATTACTGCTGCGACAGAAGACGTCCATCAAAAAATTGTAAGGATGAGAAGACAAAAATTTCAGGGATGAGACTAGCATGTCTATTGCGTACTCAGTAGAAAACTTTATCCTAAATGGAAAAAGAAGGCTATTGGTTGAAAAACAATTTACTCGTTTTCACGGGTTGTAGCCTATCTTTGTGTTGCCTTATTCAGGTAGAATGCTAGTCTTCCTTTCAGGTGACTCCATTTATGACTTATCTGGATGACTGTGCGTCACAAGATCACTCAGCCGGGACTGTGAACTCCCGTGATTTCGAACTGTTAATATTTTTGAACGATAAGGATTTTTAACTATTGGGACTATGAACTGTCCCCACTTAAGAATATTTGAGTGACCTACTATCTGTCGATCTGTTTGCGATTGCGTTCTAGTCTTCCAATATTCAGCTAACTATAAACTGAAGTTCAAATTGAAGACAATTCACACAAAGTTGTGAGCTTCTACCTACCGTGTACTGCATTCCAATTACAACACCAAAATGCGTTCAACGTCATGGTTCATACTCTTAAGTTACTCTTCCTGTTTGGACGCACTAATCTCTTGATTATTAGTTGTGAGTTCATCCTAACCACGTAGTGTTACTATATATTACGTGTAAAACAATCCGACAAATTTTATTACAAGACAATATCACAGTTTAAGAACTCGGTCAAGTGATTCCAGAGGGTGTAGATGGACTCCAAATTTCCTCAGGACATCTTACTTTATCTAATACATTGCTTTGTTCCTCCTCAAGCCAAAATTCCCCCAGCGTTCCGTCCACCCAGTCTCACATTAATTCCATTTCTCCGTTCCCCCGGCTGTTGCATGCCAGATTGGCGGACCAGGGCTGTATTCGGGTTCGACATTATTCTTGGGTTGAATGGGGCACGCGGGTCCCGACTGGTTTGTTTCACATCATACTGCCCTCCTTTGCTTAATGATGAATTGCATGGTGGTGCGTTGTTTGGTGGCATGGCAGATGCATACTTGAGTAACAATTCACGATGTTTGCGTTGCGCGTAGATGCAGATAAACAGCACGCTGACTAACGCCGTTACCAAAATCAGACCACACACCAACGGGATGAGAATTGGTGAACCTGTTGAAACAAGCAAGAACGAATCGTTTCGATGAAACATTTGCCTTCAAGACATAGCTTATTGTTGACTTTCTTTCTTAGATAGCGTGACTGAGACAGGTTGAAATTTTGTCCCTAATTCAAGACACCTAGAACAAAATAGGTACAACAGAGAACTCTTATGATGATGTTGATCAGCGCTCCCGAAACATATCCTTATTAATAA
Organism: Paragonimus heterotremus; assembly: GCA_013368495.1. NCBI lineage: Eukaryota > Metazoa > Platyhelminthes > Trematoda > Plagiorchiida > Troglotrematidae > Paragonimus > Paragonimus heterotremus. Next base: position 56,665 of record LUCH01001334.1, read on the forward strand.
ATGTCTTTGTGCTTGTTACGACGAATGCTGTTTTGACGGATGTATCACTGTGATACCAGCGTTCCCTGTAACGACATGTAGATGGTGAGCCTCAGCCAAACCAATGTCGCTTCACCAGCGAGTGTCTCAACAGATACAGGTGCAAGACTCATGATCACTGCATAGAATTACGCCAACTATTTTGAGTTGAGTTTGTCATGTGTATCGTCCACTCATTATACTTGCTCGTACAAAATGCGTTGTCACGTTACAACTACCAAAACGGCGAGCTTGCAAAGAAGGTGACCCCGAACACGTGTTGTGTTTGAACGAAATTGACTGCTTTTCATAAAAGAGAAGTTTCGTGCTGTCACCTGTGACCATTATTCAGAATGATAAGGGATTGAATACTCTTCAACCCATGTTCGGTTTAGTAAGCTGGGTTGAGGTGATAATATGCTTTGTTGATTAGCTATTTTGGAGAGACGTGAAAACTACCATTGAGAGAGAGACGTTTATAGTGTACCCTAGAATTAAAGCCAGTAGTCACATGACCTCGTAGAATTTTTTGACGGTATCAGATGAACGAATATACTCATGCTTGAATGAAACCTAACAGTGATGCAACGGGCCAATTGAAAAAGTGTGTTCCGCCATCATCATTGTAAAGTCTAATTTGACATTTTTTCTACTTATGAGTTCACAGCGGTATATTTTTATCTCCGAATTTAACGGGTCCCTCGGTTTCCATCATCCGTTCTTACTCGCAACTGTTTGGTACGCTGATATTTATTCGATTTCCAGAAATTCCATTTCGGGCGAAAACAATTGAACTGTATCTCGCTTTATTACTTCTGTTCCGTTTCCCACCGTCTGTGCGCCATGTTTGTTTATCTGAGTAACAGTAAAGCGTGACCACCACCCGAATTAACTGAACGATTTATCACGTGTTTCCGCTGCACTGTTGTATGCGTTTGTAAACCTGGTTGTAAGTTAATGTTCATTTAAACTGTTTATTATTGTACTTGTAGAAACATGTTCGATATCAGTATGTAAATTTATGCATAGTCTTCTGCCCAGACCTTGTGAAAGACTAGGCTGATAGAAATCATAATCCGAATCTTCTGATGATGTAGCTATCATAGCACAGTGCGTTTGGTGAGTAATGACGCTACATGTCATTCTACTCCGCAGTTTGAATTTTGCACCAACAGCATGATGTTCATTTGCTGCAAACCAGTATTCGACCCCTCTTTCAATCTCAGAGTAATATGAGCGGAATTGGCTAAGTCGAACGCATTACTATAGATAAATATCGTCGACTTTTTGCCTGCTTACCGAAATTGGTTCCGTAATTTTTACAGGATTTCCACTGTGAACCACATGACGCGGGATATAACAATGTGTCAGACCAAGATAGTGTACTTTTTAAAAGATCCCGAAATGAGTTAGGGACTTGGTAATTTTCATAAGTTGTACGTTATAACAAAGTGATTGCCATTGCGAATTATCTTCTGGTTGTACGACCTTCGTTGTACAGGCTGTCTTTTGTAGTCTAACGCCAACGTTGCACTTTCAGTTCCCATGCGTGCGAACTGATTACTTTGACCACCGTTGACTCCTGGGCACCCTGCATGGATGGGCTGCATGCGAAGTGCGTGTGAACCGAGACACCGGCTCCTAACACACTGTGAATTCCATACTTCACCCTGCTATCTTGGGTTTATTTCGAACCAAAAGTTCCGGATAGGGACCACCAAGCCAGCTCCCTTCAGCCTGGGTAGTCGAGAGGTATTCTGCCCCTACAATTACAAACCTATGTTAATTGTGAATCTTGTTTTGTTTTCTTACCGCAAATCTTTGGCTTCAGCCTTCGCTCCATATCTCATTCTACTACACAAAACCAATCAATCTCACTTGCCTCTTTTTTGTTAAATAAATCTCCCATCGCCGACCCCCGAACCCTTTTAGACACGCATCAGAGACTTGCCTCGTCTGCTGCTCGCGGCCGTTTGGTATTAGTAGGTCACCAACGTACTCATGGTGCACCGTCGGCGAAGAGACAACGAGTACGTTAGGCTAAGGTAGGTCATATCAGCATATCCATTCTGTTTTTGTTAATGAATGCATCGACCAAGACCACGGTCATTTGCCAACTAATCCGCTCCTCTTTTCAGAAACTTGGATGTCTGTGATCTTTGACTTTTTTGGTGAATTGAATGATCTCTTGGTAGTTCAACTTTGAGTTTTGTTTTCCAACTTTATCCTCTCTGGAGTGTTCTAGCATGCACTCGTGTACTGAAATGCTTCTTGTATTACATTTCACACATCTTTCTCCCTGGTATAGATCTTGTCATTTGTTTATTTTCCGAGATAAGGGTTTCCTCTTCCTGCTAGCCATTCAATTGGCTAACCAGCATTGGCCGGCTGGACACATAGACTTCACTCACACACCTACTGGTTTTATTCCTTCGGCTTTACACCGGACAAGTGATGTGTGAGTGGAACCGCAAGTGGTGCACCGCAAGCCACTTGGAGTGATGGTTTAAAGCGCAGGCGTCCTTTGGCTTCGGTCACTGTGACAGGCTAATCCATTTCGGATATCGCCAACCAACCTGACGAACACAAAACCTTACTTGTGTCCCAGACATCACTTATGTTTGCCACTTCCAGTGTTAGAACACTTATGCAGATAAGTCAACAGGCAGCTCTTGCACGTACTTTGGAGATCCTTACTGTCAACATCTGACGTCTTATTGAAACTGCTTCTTGATTCCAGCACGGCGTTACAGTTTCAGTCTCCGTCGACTGTTCCACTATTTGTACACCGTGTGCTTGTCTGGAGATCTTGTGACTTAAAGCACTGACCAACTGAGCTTTGGGATTACCCCAGGCGCATACATTGAGTAGGCGTTACTTTACTGGATACCCGTCAACAGCCATTTTTGCACTGTCAGACTCAAAGATACGGTTAGAACATGGAGAGTTGCCCATCCCATATGCTGTCTGTGTGTTGTTATGAAACGCTCCCAAAGACTTCAGTCCAGACGCAATCAAAGATTATTTTTATCACCAGCTCACTAACCTTTTACACGGTGTATGGACATTGTTGTACTTGTTGGAGGCTTGAATGCTCAAGTAGGCAGTGTAAGCGCTGACGAAAGTGACTTAGGTGGCCTGCATTCTTACGGTTCTTCTCGAAGAGACAACAGTGAACGTTTATTGCAACTCTTTGCTGATAACAGTCTGTTTCTGGTAAGTACTAATTTTCGACGTCCCAGGCATCAATGCGCCACCTAGTGACCTCCATCTCTGATTCAGTTGTGGACACAAATTGACCAAATGGCCGTCAACTATCGTTGTCATGACTATTTTCAAGATTTCAAGTCAATCTGGTGCATCTGTATGGATCCCGACTACGCGGTGTTATGTGCTAAGTTCGTTTTACGCTTTGGTGGGAGGTCATTTCACCGCCAACCACAACGTATCTAAACTAGAAGGGACACGGGCGCTTTACGCTTACCGGTGTGCACTTGCTTCTTGTCCAGGTCCTCACTCACCAGACGGTATCTGATCACTTTGGACACATGTACAGCACACAATACATAAGTACGGTACTTTCTCGTGTGCTATCACTGCTCATTCAGGTGCCAACCGCTGGATCTCTGTGCGATCACTGGAACTTCTTGACGCTCACTAGAATATACCATCAAGCAGCGGGTCCAATTCACTCAGTTAGACTACTTGCTTTGAACTCCGGAAGCAGCTGAGGGACGGTCGCGAGGCTTGGTGGGTACAACGTACTGTCGAGATGAAACAAGCCGCTGCCGAGAACTCTCGACAACCTTTCCATTTCATCCGAGTGACGAGTGGCATGAAGACAGGTGTTAACGAGATAATGTGCGAAGCCAGCAATGAGTCACAACTTGCGACAACGTTTGACTGATCATTTTAAATAGCTCCTCCTATCATTGACTACATCTTCGGGCTCTGCCTGTTGAAGCTTTTCTATTCTCGGAAACAGAAACTCACTTGAGATCAAGTTCCTGAAACGTCACAATGCACCCTGACCAGACGAACACCATCCTGCCTTTTTTATAAATGGGGGTCCAATCTTAGTCAAAAAACTGGTGGCTCTGCTCTGAAAATTCTGGATTAGTGAAGTCGTTCCAAATAACTGGGGTTTGGTTAACATCAACCCCACTTTCAAAAATGGCTCACACACTTCATGTGCAAATCATCGAGGATTTGGCTCACTTCCTATTGCTTCGAAGTTGCGTTAAGTCATTGCACTTCGTAGACTAACCGAAACAGGTGAACAACATTTCCATCAGGAACAAGGTGGGTTTCGCCCTGGTGTGCAAGATTGTGCTGTCTGAAGATCGGCATGACTGCACCCGCCCTCACCCTCAGTGGTGTGCTGTTAGAGATGAGTAAGAAGCTCATGTACCTTGATATGGCCGTTATATTTTGTGGAATGTTTGCCACTTCATGTAGTTTTAAAGTTTTATATATAATATATATATATATATAAGATATACTTTGTGCCTTCTACGTGCGAGCTGCTATTGCCTGATTGGCAGGACTTCATGCATGCTCTTCTTCTTCCTTGCTACGCATTCGTACTTATTATACTGTAACTTCGTGGACCATTGTCTGGACCAACGGTAGCCCGAGCCGTTGTATCCATAGGTACGATTCAAAGCTGAAGATGATTTTGATGAGTTCTAGGTATTTGATACATTCCGGTAACTCGGGAGCTGCTTGTGCACTGGCGGTATGTTTGATAGGAACACATGTTGTCCAGCTAAGGCTCTGACGTCGTTCGCTAACTTACGCTCTGTGTGGCATCACTATGTCCTCAGTCTTTCTGTGAAAGACCGAGTGTACAATATAACTATGAGCTCGGTCCTACTGTAGGGCTACAAAACCTGGTCCATCAACGGGTAGGATGTTCACACATTGTTCCTTTTCAACCGTCGATGTCTCCGAAGCACCTGTAACTTGTCAACAATGACAAAGTTCGCTGACGTGTCGTCGGAACGAATTTAATCTGTAGGCCCCTGAGCATAGTGATCTCGTTTCACAAACTTCGTTCGCTTGGCCACATCTGACGAATACCAACTCACCGCCTGCCGTATCATGCCTTGTTTGTGAATGGTGGGTTAGACTGAAGGCGGCAACCTTGTGATCAGCGTGTAAATTGCTTTCGGGATATGAAGGCACTTACACTGAAGCTCGCTTCACTGAGACGTTCTAGGCTTCCTGGCTGGGGTCCAAGGGACACTGAACACCTTTCCTTAACGAAGCTGTCTGACATGGTGAAAAGCAGATGTTAATGACACTCGTGTTGTTAATCCCCGTGTGGAACAGTCTTCATGAGAATTCAGTGTTATTCAATGGCGTATATCTCTTTTGTCGGCTCTTATGAAGTAACGCCTTCTTGCTTACTGTGGCCGACTGATACTGATATGTTCTATGAGGTTAAGATACCCTCCATCAAAAAAATCTGAGGTTGAGTTATAGCTTGTTTTTTACTCCATCAGTGTGGGTGGATACAGTCCATCTCGGAATGCCAGTTTGAACTGGCTAAGGCCACAAGGGCTCGAACTAGTGTTCACAATACTTCTTATTGCTCACCCTCAAACCGACAATTTACGACCGGTTTTTTCTTGTTTGGACTCATTGGATAGAGTTAGGCTGAATGGAGAGTCGAACCAACTATCCTTCATGTTACGAATCAATGCTGTTATCCACCCGGCAGCTTTCCAGAAGCTGTTGCTGATAATACGGGATTGTTGTTCTCAGGTTCCAAGAAAGAAGAGATGGCTATTGTTCATTGATTTGGTGGACACCAAGGTAACTCATGATTATGTGGTGTTAATTTTTCAAAGTAGCCCATAACAGTTATCTTTAACGTTGCACGGCAACAGAACTCTACGAACCCTCATGTGCTCAAATGATTTGATTATTAATTAGATCATTTATGAAATTTTAAGAAACTCATTCCATATGAATGACTGTCGCCTTACCCAAATCCTTTTCTTTCATAACCATCGTGTCCACGTTGATCTCTACGACCCCCAACAAAACTCGATGCCAGTATTTCGCGATCTGTTTTGTGCCCAAAAGTTGTGTGATCGGTGGAAGCGGCATATCTGTTTGTGAACCATCACCACTTGCTTGTTGACTGATAGTGTCTCGCCCCGTGATGTTTGATGCAGCCTTCTCAGCAATCTCACGAGAAATGTTCAATGCCAATAAGTGAATGAATGAGAATTCTTTTCCCTCTGGATCGGACTGTAATTCGTCATTCATGGAGCTGAAAGTAACCTGAAAAAAACATCACGTACAGAAACATGCCACTGCGCATCATCTAAATGGGCATACCTTGAAATCGAACTCTTTAAGTCCAATGAATTTATGTAGCCCGAATGAATGAAACATCCTGTCAAAAGGTGTTAGTAAACTCTAAGGTACCAGAAACCTTAACGCGCGTCCAGTATGGGTTGTCTGATAAATTGCCTAGTTGGATGCTAGTAGCCTTCGTGGTGTGGTTTATAGTAGCACTGTTCAATAATAGTTTTGATTCATCAAAGGACCTTAGTGATTGATAGAGCCGACTTTCCTAACTCATGTTGTGCTTGTCTTAAAGAATGCATTGCAAAACGGATCGAACATTTTGACGAGTGTTCATTGACGTTTTCTTGGAAGTTAGCTCTTATCGTGTCTACTTAAGTGTCCCACAAATGCATATGAGGTCAACGTTGTGTTAATGGAACCTGTCAGAAACGTTTCATGGCACTTCAGTTCTTCCACTCGGCCAACCTTAGTTCATAATATGACGAGGCGGCACGGGTTCAAAGGAACCATACTTTTCGCATAAATGTTGCCAGATGTTGACATGTCACCGAAGAAAAGGTGTTCGATCCAAGATCCCTCCTAAATTATTTCACTATCATTTTGGCTACTTATTAGTGTCAAAATATCACAAACATGGCTAAGGTGACATCGTAATGCATTCGTTTGAAAGCGCGATCTCTGCCCACAGTGTGCAACCATTAGCAATGTGATACGTTTCGACTCAACCCAGTGCTCATACAGTTTCTGACTAATCAGCCTTGCCAGTGACTACACACTCGGATAGCTGTTCTCATTGGACAAACAAGGTTCTCACCTTCATCCATCAAGGGGTTGGATTGTTGCAATGAAGTCACTCACCATATTTCACATCGAGAAATACCAATAGTGGTTGTTTGTGCCATTGGTGATCGTTTAGGGGACCAGGAAACTCAGCGAAGACCCGTAACAAAGGTGCCTGTAGCTGTCACTTCTGAATGTGTTACAACCATCTAACAGCCTAGATGCCATGTCACCATACAAACTTGGATTGTTAGGTGTCTTATTCTCATTTTCCACATAACCCATGCAGTATTGAAATACCTTCAAGGGCCCATAATATAATACGTCATAAAAATATCATTAAAAACCCCTCGACTGTTGAACTCGTGAAACAATGTCGGTCTCGACAAACACACCATTTAGATGTGATGCTTCCGAATTATTGGCCACAAGGCTGTTGTAACGGAATCTGTCCTGCGTGATCGCTTGCACATTACGCTCACCGTTTTTGGTCTGCTTATAAATAAAACGGTTGAAACCTCCTTCTGTGTGGTTATCACAAGTAGTGCTCGTATATCAGATAATTAAACATTGATTTTTGAATAACATCTCAATAAACTGTTGAAATCTTGTTTAACACTCGTAAAATATTAACCCGGTTACGGAAACGCACACAGTAACATGGAAACTAGTTTTTGTTAAATGGTGGTGTTGCTTTTACTGTTAGTTAGCGGCATCTAAGAATACTTGGCTTCACTTCAGTATTCTGAATCAGCACGTCGTCCGATGACCCTGAGTGTTACTAGCGGATATTAAACTTGCATGGGACACTTCCATGAATCACCGAAGGTTGGTGTGCATGGTCTGGTTCTTAAACGATGTGGAATATAGCTGGACCCTCTTCTTTATGAGTCATTTGGCCGGCGTTGGTCCTTCTGTCAGATGACGTTTCTGGCCCGAACTCTCCAGTCAACACGCGGTAGATCAAACAATAGTCCCACGTTCGGTTCGCATGTCACTTGACATGTACTGTATGATTGCCTTCAAGTTACTCGTATGCTTCCGGCTACTACACATGCTCATCTCTACTATCATCATATGTCATATTAACTTACCGCAATTTGTAATAACAATTCTATAGCGAAGAACTTGATGTGGTAACATTTTTAATATATTGTGCATGTGAAACCAAAATAGTTCGGTCTTACCTCAATCGTGTCGTACGCTTGTTGCCCGTAACCGGCTGCGAGATCACAGCTCATACCGAGTGTGCTGACTGTGTGACGTTTCGCCTTGATGAACATCATTGATGGTAACTGACGTAGCGAGTTGCACACGTCACCCAGAGTAACACCGTAAGGCATTCTTGGTTTGGAGAATTTTAACGTAATGCGTGCACATCGATTATTCAACTTTGCAGCATTCGGTCGGCAGCCGGGCATTGCAGCTGGTGGGTATGTGTCTGGGAGTAGACGGTGCAGCTGAGCCTGAACGGACTGACTAGCGTTTACACACACAGTCCTCATATAACACGGAGGGACGAAGCACTCATCGTCCAGTCCCACAGCGGGGAGGCTATGGCAACGTTCACCCGGTTTGCAAGCGAAGCGATCTGATTGACCGACAGCTTGCAGACATGACCAGTAACCACAAAAGTCCTGAGATGGGATGAACAGGTAATTGTACAACTTAAGCACTCAATGTATTTTTAGTAAGCTAGAAATAAGACGACGGACGTGGCCTATTTTTCACTTTTTATCATTAGACTAATTACAACACAAACTAAACATAGTTAATGAAGCGAGTTACAAAACTTAGTGACAAACTAATCTCAGATTGTACAGTGGAAAACAGTTGCGCGATCACTGCTTTAAGCCTTGAGTTCGAAGGTATTTGGAGAAAATTAAACCCAATACTATACGGAATTCATTTAAGGGGAGAGGTCGTGTTTATCGAGAAAGCTATTAATGGCCCCTGTGACAGTGAACATCAGAGTTATCACCCTATCTAACAGATTTCTACGACAGCTATGCGTAAGGTGAGATACATATTTATTGTTCACTGAATGAGTGGAGCTAGACAGGCGAGTTAACACTACAAGCGAAGTTGTTTGCTTGGCACGGTTTTACATGGCGTTTATTTTCAAGTTGGAAACGAATACTTCTTTTAGTAGGTGCTATTGAAATGCTATGTTACAATGAACTGTGTGAGTACTATGTCTACAAACGTTTTAGTTAAGGTTTCAATCAATCAGTGGGTCAATCGCTGAGTTGGTGGGATTCTTGTAACAGCGGACCGTCGCGATTGAGTATTTACTTCAGCATACTTTGTTATTATGTCACAAAAGATTTGTACTTTCTGTGGCAAGAAGGAACATCTTTAAAATGAATCGTACATCAATTGGCTGGTGCTCAACCATTTTCTCTCAAATTTCAATTCATTAAAAAGATCGTACTGATGTTTTTTAAATTAATTTTTAGCTGTTTCCTCCACGTACATCCTCACAAATCACTTGTCCCATATTGCATTGACAACGTTGACAATTGTACGTCCACGTCTCATTGTGGTTATAGATGCGTTCGAGGAAATTGCATGCCGGTGGTTTAGGTGGCTGATAGATGAACACTTCTTCACAGTGCTTTCCATATCGGCCTTCGGGACAAATACATGAGTAATCTCCGACACGATCAATACAAGTAGCTCCATAGGCACATGGATTTGTAGCGCATTCATCGATATCTATATAAATGGGGAAAAGTGGCAGTCAAGGCTCTGTTTTGCCCACAGAACTTTTGAATTCTAACTACTCTTGGGATTTCAGAATTAGTATAAAATTATGGACACTACTATATGATTTGAAACAAACGAAATTAATTAATTTCAAATCGAACATCACTCACAATTGATCGCAGCTGTCGTATTCCCATAGACTTTCCAGTCGGCCCCTTTCGAAAAGAAGCACTAGACTCGAGTTTCGCTCTCATTAGAGCTCGTCAGTAGTGCATATCATCGCCACTGCCGAGACTTGAACGACAGCTGCGATCAATTGTGAGTGATGTTCAATTTGAAATTAATTAATTT